>MU222875.1:208187-220605 GCA_018584345.1 Thuja plicata
AGAATTGTTTTTAGTCATCTGAAGAGTGGTATCTTGTTGATGTAATCAGAAATATAATGACATAACAGTGAAGACCCAATCCACCATTTGAGGTTTACTTGAAATATAGTGAACTATCTAGGTAACAACTACCTGAGTATGTGGAGCTTGAAAATGAAGAAGGATATTATCCAATCCTTAGCAATTAGCCTTTCTCTTGTTAAAAGGAGTTTTCATTCAAGTATAATCATTTTAAAGTTGAGATACAAGAAAAAGTGCTAACAGAGAGGATAGGACCAGTTGCTTACCATCTAGCCCTGCCACCTAGCTTGTCACGCATCCATGATGTGTTTCATGTATCTATTTTGAGAAAATATATTTATGATGAGTCTCACGTTATAGATTGGGATGCCTTATAGGTGGAGTCAGACGGGCAGCTAGTATTGGAGCCTATTCACATTTTGGCACGCCGGACGTTGGGCCTACGAGGCCAAGAGCTAGACCAGGTTAGGGTTCAGAGGGATTGCTATGATGAAGTTACAACTTCATGGGAGGATGCACCGCAGATGAGAGGTTAGTATCCCCATCTTTTTGATGAACTCCAGGAGGAAGTTGAAGCCTAGGGGGGAGGATGTGAGGCCTCACCCCGAACCTCATCGTAGTTTTCTAGTTTTTCTGTTTATGATAGATTTAGTATATGATACTTTACTTTTGATGCACTTTGGACATTATGGATTTTATGCTTTATGCCACGGATTTGATCATTTTGGATGTATGGACACATGATGCTTTATGATGCACCTTATGGACTATATTACGTTTTCTATTATGGACAGTTATTCTGAGATAATTAATTTGGAAATACATTATGATTATGTTATGGTTATTGATGAGATTGGGATTTATTAGAAATAGATATTTAATTTTGATTTCTTGCAATGTAAATTTTACCTTATGATAAATGCTTAAAAAGATATTGATGTAATCTTGTGATCATTAGTAATAAACTAAGTATGTCGATAATTTCCTTAATATTCTGAATATTACTTAATTCTTTATGATGTATATTTATTTCCTCGGACTACTGATATTTGAATTGAGTGTGCAGGTAAGAAACCATGGTATTTTATCTGGGGGACCAAACAAAGGGATATGTAAACTCAGTTGAGCCAAGATTGTGTCTAATGAGCAACAATACCTCGTTGTTTTCATAATTTTATTCGTAAATGTATTTGGATGATTGTGAAAATGTAATCTTTAAATGTATTTCTTATTTCTTTGTGAGTTTTGCCTAAGTGGATATGACATGGCCTAGTGATGTGTAAATGTTGTGTGTGTCATTTGACACTTGTGTTTTGCACTTAAGGCCATGAAATGTCAACTTGGGAATGGTTGTCCACCTACCTAGATTAGTACATTAGAGAATCCCCATATGCATACCTTGGGTTGGGAGATGGGAGTGTGGTCATCTGAATGGAATTTCGAAATTACTCTTAGAGTGGACTTTTAGAGGGGTTGTGAAGTGTCCAAGGCTGTGTTGGGGTCATTTTTAGGTAGCCCACTTGTTATACCAATAGTTAAGGGCCTTTTTAACCCTAGGATAGCCTCTATTTGACCATGTGACCCTTCCAAAAAGTTGATTTTCCAAGTTGGACGAAAATCAACTCTTGTGAGGCTTGACTTGGATAGACCACCATTCCTTATTTGTGTTAAGACATAATTCACCTTTTTGAAGCTTCCTTCTTTAGTTCTATTTCTGGTAAGGTGTAAGAGTTTAGGGAAGAGGGACCAATTAGAGAACTTTTCTTCTCCCCATGAGCTTTCTAGTGGCTTTTTAGTGGGAACTCTCCATCTTGGAGAGTTTGAACACTCACTATCTAACTTAGAGACATAGCTAGAGTTGGTGATCTTGGAAGGAGGGATTTGGTTAAAAAGGGAGCTCTTCTACAACTTTCTTCCTTAAGCTTAGATTCTAGGTTGGTGGACTTTGTGTTACTCTTTCTCTTGTAACCTTATGTGCTCTTGCTAAATGATTGTTTTTGTGTTTATGGGCTTGTTAAAAGCCA
The DNA here is from genome assembly GCA_018584345.1 of Thuja plicata. Taxonomy (NCBI): domain Eukaryota; kingdom Viridiplantae; phylum Streptophyta; class Pinopsida; order Cupressales; family Cupressaceae; genus Thuja; species Thuja plicata. The sequence continues at coordinate 210,233 of MU222875.1, forward strand.
TGAATCTTGTTTTTTATTGTAATGCTTGATGTTGTTACAATGCTATTTATTTTGTTTTTCCTTATATGTTTGGTAAATGGGAGTATCAAGACTCACTCACCCTTGGGAGGGAAGAGTAGTCTTGGGGATGGAGGAGTTATGATAGCCCTTGGTGTAGAGTCTCTCCTCAAGAAGGAGAGAGAAAAAGCATGGAGTATGGGCTCCATGAAGCCTCCCTCATTGTTGTTTCATTGTGGGTCATAAGGGTATGAAGTTGTTTTAGTTGAAAATGTGAAAGTGACTATTTGGACAACCATGTGAAGGCTGAGATTTTTATGTTTTGGGTTGGCCTTCTCCCTTGGGTACTTGGTCCACTTCACCCCAAGTAGGATCCTTGAGTGATCCTTTATAAAAGCCTTTGAGAATGGGAGTTTAATGTAAAATATGCATGTTCTTTTGTTGTTGTTATTGTTGTTGTTGTTGTTGTTGTTGTTGTTGTTGTTGTTGTTGTTGTTATTGTTGTATGAATGTCTCCCACCTTTTTTTGGTTCCCCAAGCTCAGGGGTGGCCTCATAAGAGGCCTAGGTTGGGTGGAGAGCAGCCCCATGGTTTCTAGTTTTCCCTTGTTTTTCTCTTGTTGCAGATTTGTGAAGATTGGAGTTCATTGGAGATTTTGAGTGAACATGAAAAAAAAAAATGTATTAGTTATGTTCATCATATTATGATTTTGTAAAAGCCATAAGACATATGTTAGTAGTATAGCTTGAAAAAGAAAGTTATTGTAAAAGTCATGTGGCTGATTTTAAGCATTCCTTGAAAGTATTTTGTAAGAGAATATTAGTGATGGCAAATTATGTGTTTTTTATTAGTCTCCTTATTAAATAAAAGCTCTTTTAATGCTAAGATAGATATTGAGAAAGTCTTGCAAATTTTATGTTCCATTGTTGTTGCAAAGAAAAGATTGTAGTTTAAAATATGTACCTTTGCCCTTTTATTGTCCTAGACATAAAGAAATTAAACTATGAATAATTCTATTGGAAACTTGTAAATCTTGTTACTTTAGTAAATTTATGTGTTCACCATATTAGAATAGTTTCAAAAAAAGACCTTTAAATTGAAAAAAGAATTGACTTATATGCTGTTGGTTTGTTTTTAAAGAAATAGACAAAGATGTAGTTAATTATTCTATGTGAACTTCTTTTAAAAACAATATTTATACACCTTTGTGTTGTTGTTTATTTTGACATCTAAGAGAAAACAACATAATAAGTACATTCAATACATGTCTTTTAAAACAAAAAAAAAACTCTCATATAATCCCTATTTATTTATGTTATTACATACTGCTATTTTTTATTTATTTTTTTTAAAAGAGAAATAATGTTAATATATATATATATATATATATATATATATATATATATATTAAAATAAAAATAAAAACTATATAAAAAAAACTATTTATAAAAAAAAAATTTAAACAAAAATCAAATGGGGACGGGCGGTCGAAGTCACCCCAACCCCGCGACCCTTTTAAGATAAGGGGGCAGCCCATGGTGGGCGCAGCCACCATAGCTACCACCACAGTCGGCGGCACTACCGCCGCTGTGGTGGGCTGTAGGGGCGGCGCCACCATCGGATCAGCCAAGATGAACCCCCACCTTAAACCATGCACAAAACACGTGGGTAAGAAACCCGCCGCCCACCATTTCCCAATCTGCTCTCTGCGGAATTTTTAACGCTGCCTGTCAACTGTTAGATGTACAAACCACCCTTTCTATTACATCGCAGTATAAAAAATAAATAAAATCGCAGACCTGCAAAAATAGACTTTTAATATATAAATATATATTTATATATTTATATATATGTATATACCGAGAATGAGTATATACATATATATGAATATATGTATATGTTTGTAGCCATTGCATCCATTGTTCTTCATTCAGACATGCAACACAAAATGGGAAAAAAAAATAGTATAAGAACTAGTGTTTGAGGAGAGGAGAGAAAAGAAGGGTTTAGAAGAAAATAAAAGGTAATTTAGACATCTCATTTTGAACCCTAACCCTAATTTTGAATTAGGGTTAGGATTTCAAAATGAGAGGGTTAAAAAGAAGGGGGAAACTACTTCTTTTAAGTTATTATATGTAATTAGTCTTTTAGTATTTACTTTTAAAAGGGGAAGCTTACATTTCATTAATAGTATATTAATTGGTAACTAAATTATGTTTTGGGATTTAATATAAATTGTTTTTACGGTTGAAAGGATAAAATATAAGAAAGAATTAAATATCGTAATTATATTTTATTGAGGGGAAATGTAAGAGATTAATTTAATTTCTCTTTAATATTAATAGAATAACGTGCTATGAATTTATGGGGTGGATTGCGACAAATTATTTAATTAATTTCTAGTAAGGTTTAGTAATTTAAATCATTATGGACCTATTGAACGGTTTAAATTTTGTCAGTGATTTGTATTTTAAATCTTTTAACCGACTTACCTAACCTTGACATTTAAACTAGGAGAATCTTTTGCAAAATCAAATTCAACCAGTCTATAGTTAATAGATAGTTAAATACATTAATTGAGATATGCTAAAGGGGAAGATTTAATTAAAGTTTTTAAATAAAACTTAGGGATTTATAATGTTATTTTTATGTGGCCAGTATACTGACCAATATAAAAATAATATTACAAAAGTGCCTTGCCCTACGGGGGTTAGTTTTTATGCACAGAATCATTAAGCTATTAACATACCAGGTTTTCTGAACGACCCTGGAGACAGAGAATAGGGAGTCTCTCTCTCTCTTTCTCCACATCATCAAACTCTATTAATAAAAATTTAGGGGATGACATGCGAATTCTTATAACCTCTCCATGTCTAGTCTTTGAGCATTATCCTAAATTTAATTCTAGTCAAACATATAATTAAACGTCACCCTGAGCATCTTTACCTTTAGCAGACGACTAGGGTTAAGGGAGGTTGACACTTAGTCACGATTCCCCTTAGACCCTCTTGACTTTAATTTCATCTTTTCAAAAAAAAATTGTTGCATTTTTGGGCACGAATTTTTGGGCATGACAATTACCATCAAGATTATCAACAACCTTTCGTTCATCATAGTAATAATTAAACAATCGTGATAAGATATGAAAGCTACATGCATTAAAATTTATTAAATACTATTTTGGATTATTGAGTTTGTCATCTAATCCCTCAAGAAAAATGATCTCCTAATAAATAGATACATATATCTAGACATCACGTATCTAATGAGAAATGTTTTGCCAAATTCATTGGAATTGTTTAGTAAGAATATTAAAATCCTCTATCTAAACCATTTTTGAATTGAATAGTTTAAGATTCAAGGGGATGAAAAATGTATATATCAAATGTGAATTTGTGACAATATACTTTATAATGATTTGAGCTCTTTGATTGTTAATTTTCATGTACACAGTTCACCTCAATCACACTCATAAGATTTGTTCTCACCCATTTTCCAGCTAATTTCATTAGATTCTATCGTCTTGCTTCTTGATTTCACTTTATTTCCAAAGCATGCATGCAAAGGGATAGTATATTTGTTGGTGCAAAAAGCTCTTATCTATTGTTAGTGAAGAGGGTTTCTATTATATTAATGTCATATCGATGATATAATCTTTAACCATTTTCATAAGCTAATTAATAGATTATAATTAATTCAAAATAATATGATAAAAAAATTACATTAATTGTCCAATCACTTATAATTAAGTTATCTTAAAATTATAAGGCAAAAGATAATTTATGTGACATGTACAAAATTATGATAGGAAAGAGAAAATGAGAGCAGACAAAGTACAAGTGTTTGAAAGATCAATAAACCTATAATGATAATGTTGATGCGTAGTATGACACACCAACTCAAGTAGGAGAATAATATACTCTCCCACTCCTAAAAGGAAACAAATTTTCTTGAAAGTATATATTACCAAGCCATGGCTATACTAGGATTGCATATAGGTTGATTTTTTTTTTAAATGTTAATCGGATAAATGATAAGGAAAGTATAACTTGTGAAAGATGGGAGTACTTAGCTCAATAATTAAATAATTGGTGCCATTGGTAAGAAGTGGAAAAAATTTCTAGAGTCAACCAGACAAGGAACAATGCATTAAAAATATCCTAAGTTCAATTCACAAAGTTGCACATACAAGCAACATATTTGATTAGTTGGTTCACAATTGTTTATTTAATTCTATGCCAGCAATTTGATTACAAATATTTTCATCACATTCTTTTGTAGCATGCCTCCTCCAGTTCTTGACTTTCTATTATGGCACAACAAGGTTATGTCTTCTATAAATATCAATTCCCTTTACCTTTTCTCCGTACACCCTCTTTCTGGCAAGTTTGAGCATTGCATCTTCTCTTCTCTTCTTAATTTTTTTCACAATAACTTCTCTGCTCATACTCTTACTTAGCACCCACAATGCACTCTCCAACCATTCATCTACCATTATAGATTTGGTTTGCTATATTTATCTATTTTTATGAGTTATCTGCTATGCATTTAGGTGTTTGGAAAGGGACCATTTTGTAGTTGTATTGTTAATGTAGAAATTGCAATGCAAGTTTGACAACTTTTTTGTTTGATTTCTTGTCATACTGCACTCTTGGTTTCTATCCTTTTAATCAAAGGAATGACATTGAGAATTAATAATGCAAGTTGGTAACAATTTATGGTTATAGGTGCAATTTACCTTTTAGTATTATAGGAAACCAAAAATACATATCTATTCTAGACATATGCATTTACCTGGGTTGTTCTTGATGCATATCTTTTGTATGTCACTTTCAAATTATTTAAAAAATTTATCTCTTCTTTATTTTCTCCAATATCGAAGGTTGGCCTTATCCACCACACACTAAGCTTTGGCTGATGCCAGCAAGGCTCATGACCTGATCTAAATAATATCTCCAATAAATTTGTCATCTTAGAGTAATCTAGGTGTGGGATGTGGAAGCATAGACAATGCAATTGAACTATTTGATAGAATAGGGCTCTTTTTCAGGAAGGATAAATTCATTTATGGTAGAATTTATCATAGATAAATTGATTTAATTATTAATATTTAGTATTGTATTGGATTACATTTTGTATTTTCTTGGACATCATTTATGTAATAAAACTTATGTTAAAATATGTGAGCTAAAAAATCTTAATATATTAAAAATCAAAACTTGAATATATACTTAATATTCACATGTCATTTATAAGAAAATTATTCTTTTAAATCAAATGTAACCGTGAATTTATAAATCAATTAGAATGATTTTAGTTAAATCATGTGTTTTTCTAAAGCTAATTTTAGTTAAAAATTCTTCAATTCACTTGTGTTGATAAGTTTGCCTAAAGTGTGACACAACTTTGTACTTTCACCTTAGAACTTCCAATAGACTTGATGTAATGATGTGTTCTAAATTATTTGTTATCACACTTTTTGCATTCAATTATACCCACAAACTTCATTTTTTTTTTAACAAATGAATATTTAACCCATGTAAGTCAACAAGACATAATTGTTATTTTCATCCTATCCCAAATATAAGATCTTGTTTGTCTCTATTTTCTATTTTAATGTTCCTAACTTTAAAGTATTATTTGATTGTTCATAATGAAATTGAATGCTTAGATAATTAGAATGAGACTTAAAATGGTGATCCTATGAGAATACTCTTATGCTAGTCTTCAAATAGACAATATTGAGTATTCAATTTTAAAATTTCATGCTTAAAAAATTAGCAATTGTAAGATTATAGAAGGGATTTGGTTAAAGGAATGAGAGATCAAGAGTTAACAAGGTGGGTGAAATTGTACTAAAAATTATTTATAGAAGCTAGAATCAAAATAATAGTATCAATATACGATAATAATTTAGTTCGGACCATTAGAGACAAACTACCTTAAACTGAAAATTATGATTAGTTTATGTAAACTTATACACTATAAATCTCCACATAAACACTATAACAATATATTTACTCATAAATTGAAAGAAATATAAAATAAATTAATGAATTAACTATTCATCTATACACTCTAACTCTTAAGTTATCATTCTACAATATACCAATTTTGTTTAATTACTTTTTCAAGTCAATAGATTCCATGTCATGTGCCCCCTCTAATTTATATTCAGAAATTACTTCTACATCCCAATCAAGTCTTCTAACTTATATTATAAAAGGAGATCTATATTTTCTACAATTCTTTCTTGACTTCAAAAATAAATACTATCATTTTTTTTACTTGTACCCGTATTCAATAATTATAATCATTTCATATATGGGTATGTGCAGGATCATGGTATACCAAGCTATGGCCTTAAGTGGCAATGAAAATTCAGAAAATCAGGGTTAGTTAACTTGACGTAAAAAGTTGAACATCTTATCAACATTATGTGAAAAAGTTGTAAAAACATAATCTGTAGGAAATAGAATGCAGTTTCTAAACTACTAGCCCTTTTCTATAAAAAAATTAATCTAATTGTTCAATATTTTAGATTCCAATGCAGTACTATGAAAATTTTAGGAAAAAGATAAAAAGTACGTGTATGTCTGACCGCCTTAATCACAATAAAATGATGATATATTTTCACAAGATTCTAAATATAAGTAATAGACTCATGCCCAAATGTGACGCATATTTTTGTGTAATTTTTTACCAAATAAATATTTAATTATGAATTTTCTTCTACAACTTATTCAAAATAAAAAAACTCTCGTGTCTGACCACTTTAACCAATTCTAAACTTTACAAAATTGCAAAAAAAAAAAAATCTTATAGTAAGCGAAGCATAGAATGTGATGCATGTTTTGGATTTCAAAAAGGTTAAATTGTTTGAAAGTTATGGTTGTTTTTCAATCAGTATGTCAATCAAGACTTTAGAGATATCTCAACTAGAAAATAAGTAATAATTACTTACTGAACTTGAATTCTGACAATAATTATATTGATGGAAAGCTGATAATGTCTTTAAGAAACCTTTTTCGTTTCATCAATTTTGGGTAAAAAAAAGTCTTCAGCTACATTGTCTAAGTCTGTAGATCAGAGAAAATATGGTGAATACGTCATTTGGGTTGACCAACCACGTTTGGCATTGGAAAGCCAAAACCCAAAGCAACTACCAAGCCTAATCATATATCCGATATTATCGTATATCCAATATTATTGTATATCCGATATCTCCCACCCAAATACAACATTTTGATTTCAAAATTTTATGATTCAAGTTTTTTCAATTTTTTAATTTTATGAGTTTTAGTTTATATATTATAAATTTCATTTGTTTTAATATTAATATTAGATGGTAATAACAAACGTATTATATAATTATTTAAATATTAGTATTATATTATTATTTATTTCTCTATTTTATAATAGTATAATATTAGTATTAGTATTTATTAATATTTATAGTTTAACAATAATACCTAGGAGAGAGAGTAGGAACTATAGAGAGAGAGGGAGTAGGAATTCTCTCTCTCTCTCTCTCTCTCTCTCTCTCAACCCATATATTACCTCCTGCCATGGAACTCTTGCAAAATGATGGCACAGATGGAGAGTCTTGTATTCCTATAAATAGAGAACTGTAGAGCCATATGAGAATGTATATGTAATTATTTACACACCCAGTTCAGGGTTATAAGAGAATATTTACTTGAAGCTTATAGGGAGTGTGTGAACTAAATTAGAGGGAAGTACAAGAAAAAATGGGAGTTTGTTGAGCAGAAAGGGTCCTCTATTTTCTAGGTTTATAACTCTTTTCAATATGTGGGGATGAGAGGAGGTAAAATGGTTTAGAATTTGGTCTTTCATTCAATATTTTGTTTATAGTTCAGTTAGTTTATCTGGAAACCAAAACAACTCAGCTTTAATGTAATTTTGATTGGAAACAAGTCTGCAAATGTGATTCTGTTGTTGATATTCAGAAGGCGGCCATTAATCATGAGCTCATCAAAAAATTGGCCATTATTTAGGGCCCTCCTGGCATTGGAAAAACATTTACCGTGTTGCAAATTATAAAGGTTTTTCTTCATAAGATTGCAAATTCCTCTAGTCCCATTCTCATAGTGTGCTTTACTAACAGAGCTTTGGATCAATTTTTGGAGGGAATATATGAATACGAGAAAATTCTAGCAAGGTTAGTATCTAGAACTAAGAGCTTAATTCTTAGCAAATGTACTCTTGACCAGGGACAAGAGAGTTGATATCATATTGTTTTCTTTGGTACAAGAAACATTGAATTCCTAATTTGAATGTAAACACATCAGAAAATATAGGATTTCTTAACATTCCAAACAGAACTTGTGTTGCCCTTTTTAGGGCTAGAATTTGTCTGTATGTCTTTGGAAATGACAAGCTAGTCTCAGACAATTCTCCAGTGTGGAGTGATATCATAAATAATTTTACATATAATGGGTATGTTGGTAACGGAATACCACTATACTGTCCTAAACATTCAAATGATGTTGGATGTATGTTGTTACCAAATCTCATGATTTAAGGATGTATGATGATGGAAGTATGAGATTTTGTACCAGGAAATGTGCAAAGAAAAAATAATTTGTGGTCATCTTTGTCCTAGGAAATATCATCATGGAGGAAATGTGAGAATTGGATTTGCAAGGCCTGATGTATGAAGAAGTTTGAACTTTTTGGACATGTCTGTAGGAAGGTTTGTCATACAATTTCCTATGACCCCTTTCGACACATTGGAACAATCAAGTGTGTCTGAAGGGGTCGTAGGACCCCTTAGGACACACTTGAGTGTTCTAATGTGTCAAAAGGGGTCATGGGAACTTCCTAGGGGTCCTAGTATGCCTTATCACATGTTAGGACCCCTAGGAAGTCCCCACGACCCCTTTCGAAAAATTTCAATACTCAAGTGTGTCCCAAGAGGTCGTAGGACCCCTTAGGACACACTTGAGTGTTATAATATGTTGAAATGGGTCATGGGGACTTCCTAGGGGTCCTAATACGCTTTATCACATGTTAGGACCCCTAGGAATACCCCATGACCCCTTTCAACACATTGAAACAATCAAGTGTGTCCCAAGGGGTCCTACTCCTACTGCTCCAATTGTTAGCAATTTGTGCCTCCTAAATACTATGAAGATTACCATGTACATGTCTTTTATATGAACTTCGCAGGGTGAAGGAAGAAAATGAAATACTTAGGGCAGAGGGTGAGAAACAATTTGGAATTACCAAAAATCTGTAAGAAGAGATGAGATTATTGCAAGAAGAGGGGGAAAATCGACTAGGTCTAATTATCCAAACCCAGAGACAGCAATTGGGAACAATTCAAATAAAGAAAAAAGAGATTGCAATCTTGTTTACAGAGGAAGGGAAACAAAGTGAGAGTGTAGAAGAGGAGACTGGGATTCTTTAGAAAATATCAGGCGAACCATTGGCTAATCCAGATGTCATGTTCTCTACTTTTGATGGTTCAACATTTCAAGTGCATTCTCTCATTCTTGTGAGTGCTATTTTAATTTTTTGCTAGTTTTAACATTCCTAAGGGTCAAGTGTGCCCCAAGGGGTCGTAGGACACATTTGAATGCTCAAGTGTGCCCCCATGACCCCTTTCCACACATTAGAATGCTCAAGTGTGTTGAAAGTGGTCCTACAACGCCTTACGACACACTTGACTATTCTAATGTGCCATAGGACCCCTTACAACCCCTTCAATTGTGTCATAGGACCCCTTGGGACACACTTGAGTATTCAAATGTGTCGAAAGGGGTCATGGGGTATTCCTAAGGGTCCTAGTATGTGATAAGGCTAGTACCCCTAAGAAGACCCCATGACCCCTTTCAACCCATTTGAATCCTCAAGTGTGTCCTAAGGGGTCGTAGGACCCCTTGGAACACACTTGAGCATTCAAATGGGTCGAAAGGGGTCATGGGGTCTTCCTAGGGGTCCTAATATGTGATAAGGCATACTCAGACCCCTAGGAAGACACCATGACCCCTTTTAACCCATTTGAATGCTCAAGTGTGTCCTAAGGGGTTGTAGGACCCCTTGAGACACACTTGAGCATTCAAATGGGTCGAAAGGGTTCATGGGGTCTTCCTAGGGGTCCTTATACGTGATAAGGCATACTAGGACCCCTAGGAAGACACCATGACCCCTTTTAACCCATTTGAATGCTCAAGCATGTCCTACAGGGGTCATAGGATCCCTTGGGACACACTTGAGCATTCAAATGGGTCAAAAGGGGTCATGGGGTCTTCCTAGGAGTCCTAGTATGTGATAAGGCATACTAGTACCCCTAGGAACACCCCATGACCCCTTTTGACCCATTTGAATGCTTAAGTGTGTACTAAGGTGTC
>MU222875.1:239960-268366 GCA_018584345.1 Thuja plicata
ACTTCAAGATCTTTGGTAGTCAATGTTATGTCTTAAAGGATGATAGAAATGGAAAGCTTGACACCAAAAGTGATGAAGGTATTTTTCTGGGGTATTCTACCAAAAGCAAAGCTTTTAAATGTCTTATGAAGGCCTCTAACAAAATAGTTGAAAGTCCAAATATAAAGATTGATGAATTTGCAGAAAAGAATGAGCTGGAAAGCACAAAAGAACCAAAGGACTACAACAAGTTTGTCTATTGTGAAGAACCCAACACTCTACCCAAGCAATAGTGCTTAATCCCAAAACAAAAAAATGTTGCAACCGACGGTCAGACAGGTGTTCCTGACGGTCAGGATAATAGTCAAGATAATGTGCAAGGTAATGAAGAACATAATGAAGATCGGGATAATGATCAAACTGATAGACAAAGAACTGTACCTATACTTGTATGCACCCTAAAATGGTCGCCTAGACTTTGGGCCCCATTTATCATTTTATCAATTTATCAATTTTTGAATCAATGCTTTGCAACATTTTCAATTGAAATCAATTTCCTTGATCAAATTGTAATTAATTCAATTATTCCATTATTTCAATATTTCCTAAGGTTTGATCATTTTTATCTAATTAAAAAATTTAGTTTTCTTTTTAATTAAATTAAATTTATCTTATTTAATTAAAAGATTTAATCTCCCTTTTAATTAAATTCCTCTTATTTAATTAAATTAAATTCCTCCCATTTGATTAAATAAAATTCTTCTAATTTGTTTAATTGAAAGAAAACCCCTCTTTTAATTAAATAAATAAAAATCCCCACTTAAAGCACTTTATTTGATGAAAAAGGAAATAAATTAAATAAGAATTAAATAAAAATCCCTTTTTCTTCACATCTTCCTAAGCGGTGGGTTTTTGCCTCTTAATTTCAACCATTGATCAGTTCTTTTTGCCTCTTAATCTCAACATTTCACTTTTCTTTATAAGGAAATCTCTCCTACTCGTTTTGATAATAGCTTTTCATAGTATTGTTATGCTGCAGGTTTGGAGAGCAATTTTGGAGGAGGATTTGAACACTTGAGCTTGGATATTCCAACTTCTCTCTTCTTGTCTTCTTCTTCTTGCATCCATGGCTACTCATGTAGATTAGATTCATGTTTATTTTCATAGATTAAAATTGCATTTGTATTTCCTTTCATCTATTAACTAGGCATTGTTATCATTTAGATTAATTTTCTTTCATGCATTGCAATCATATAGAGTAGATCTAATTTTCATGCATTTGAATCTCTCGTTTAATGGTGTACTTGCATGGGCATAACTAGGTCACTATAAGGGCCTCCATTTCAAACCTTTGCACTCCATGACTAGAGAGCTATGGATCGATATTTGAGGCCTCATTCTTGAGTAACCTTGGATGGAATGATTCATAGAAGCGTGTCAAAATTTTAGCACACATTTTTGGCGCCCACCGTGGGGCAGAAGATTCATTTTCTGTCACATATCTATTTTTTAGCAATTTATTTTCAGATTTCTAAAATTTCTGTCTTTTCTGTACTTGTTTTTGTCTGTAGGGAAATTTTGCAAGACATTTTGCAGGTCTAGAAGTGAACTTTTGTTGGATTTTTTGTTTCCTCGCGCGGCTCTGTGTGAATCTTTGTGTGGCTCTGTGCGAATCTTCGTGCGACATTTGGCACCAGGCTGTGATATGTTACTATTTACTATTTTCTGCATTTTTTGTGTTGTCTGTGCACTTCTTCGCGTGAGATTCTACGAATCTTCACATGGCTATTTGTGAATCTTCACACGAGATTTACACTAGAGATCTATTTTTCATTGCTATATATTTCATATCTCTGATTTTTCATGGTAATCACTAATGTTTACTATTTCTGGTGGTTTGTGACTTGCTGTTGCTGATTTGGACTTGCTTGGATAAATAAAAAAATGATTCATGTTGCATTGGATTTAAGGTATTTTGTTGATCTCTATAACATTTGGATTTTGGGAATTAAAATGAACATTTCATGTGTTTAGCTTGAGTGTTTCTTGCTTTCATGGATCACATTTCCAATTGGTGCTCTAAAAGTGGACCTAGATTTTCTTTCTTGCATATATGTTTCACATAGTAATTAGGCCCTATGAACACTATTTGTGGTGATCTTGAGAGAGCGGTCTTCATTCACTTGTTTTACATGTGAATCTCTTCTTGATGATAGACCCCCTTGTAGGTAGGGAAGGATTTTTTTTTTACCTCATTGGTCAACTTGGTTTGGACTTGAACTTTTGGCAATACTTTCTCTCTTTGGGGGATTGGTGTCATTTTTTGTTGTGTGAGCCTTGAATGAGGTGATTTCAAATTAGTGGGTCATTGAATCATGTTTGCTATGTTTTGGTGAGGTGAAGAGGCTAGAGGATTATGCTTTTTTTCCTTTTGGGAGAATCAGAAACTTGGAACCCTTGAATCCGAACTAAGTCCCCATGTGGTCCATATTGCGAGTCTTCCTTGTTAGAGAGGGTTAACTATAGTGGACATTCCCTTTATTGGGTCAACCACGTAGACAAAACCTCAAGCGGTAATAGCCATTTTTTCCATGGTAGTGACAACCGCTATATAAATGTCCTTGTGGAAGAAATCTCCATGGGTGTAGTTTCTTGTGGGTTGTGAGATCTCCTTAGCAGCTCCTGATTGATTAAATTTTTGGACTGTGTCAAAACCTCGGTGCACCAAGATTGGATTTCACCCACTTGAGATTGCAAAAGTTATTGAGTCAAGCCATTACTAAGAAACATAGTGCAACCAACTTTTTATTCTCTAGGACTATGTGCGTGATTGGAAAACATTTGAGAACATACATAAGTAGCATTCTTATGGAATAGAATTACTATGACAATATCTATGTTCATGTTCAAGGTTGCTTTGTCCCTTGCTCATTGTTTAAAGACATTGATTGCTTGAACTCCCTGATTGTTGTCTTACGTTCTTGATTCATGATAAAATTTGTTAATGCATCTATTTGGACGATTAAAACGAATGAAATCTGAGGTCTATGTCCTTTCGTCACATGATAAAACTATTTTTTCACGTCGTGTGCTGCACTTTCTCGCACGGCTATCTGGGAAATATCACGCAAAACTTGACACCAGTTGCTATTTCTTGTTTTCACTAGTCTATTGTTTTATCACACAGCTCTGTACATTTCCTCGTGTGATTCTACAAATCCTCGCACAAGACAGAATTTCCTCGCGTGAAACTGCCCGTCAATGAGTTGTTCCTGTCATTTTTTAGCCCATTTTAGCTTGTTGTCCCATCATTTTTAGTTTTCTAGGTTGATCCGGGTCAGATTGGATTACTTACCTTATTGTTAGAAGCTTGTTTTGCTTAGGATTCTTTGATTTTCACCTCTTGAATTAGAAATCTTTGATTTCACAAGTGACCTTGCTTGGTGCTTGGTGAGCTAGAAACCATCCTTGTTGAAAAGATAAACCTTTAGATTCTTTGATAACACACTTGGAGAGTCTTGGTAGTTTCTTGTCCATCCACTTTCATACAAATTTCAACCTCAATTTATATAATTTGGGTAAGACCATCCTCCTAGTCCATATGTGCTAGGATATTCACCCAAATTTAAAGGGCACCTTTGTGGCAGTCTTGGCTTACCCCTATTTGCAAATTTCTATCTTATCACCTCTTTTTGGACAAGTTAATGCCTTTTCTATCCTAGTTTGGTACCAACATCTCTTAGGGTAATCCTATCAGCTAGTACTTTTTCTTTCATGCCAGTTACAACAAGATATCAAGTAAATCAAGGAAAACATCCTCAAGTGGTTTTTAATCAATTACCCTTAGTACAAACTTGCCAAAGACATAAGGAAAAAAGACCCATAGTTGATCAATCACCTAGGAATAATTTGGAAATTTGGTTTGATTCCAAGAGTAACCTTAGTGAGTTGGGTATCCCCTTAGCATCTTCTCACTCTTCTATGGATATGAGTTACACAATGAATCAGAGGGAGAGGGAAGCCATGGATAAATGTTATGATGGTTTGTTTGCAAGGAGTGGACATGCTATTTCATTCAGTGGTTCCTCTCATAATATTAGACCAACCTCACCCCTTATTTCAACAAGATATTTGGATGCACATTAAAGGGATGAGAGGGAGAGAGAGGTAATAGACATGTTTATGATGATGAGTTATCACAACATGAGAAATAGGGAGATGAGCTTCATGATGCTCACATCAATGGAACTTATACCAACAACTTGTTTCAACATTCAAGACCAAGCTCACCTCTTAAAACATCTAACAACTACATGAGTGACAGACTCAAAAGGATTGAGCATGAAAAGAAGGTATTTCAAGATGAAAAAATTCATAAGAAAGAACAAATCAAACGTCTAGAGTTGGAGAAACAAGCTTTGATAGAAATGGAAAGAAAAGCCCTTCAAGAGGAGCAAGCTAGGCTCTTGGCTCGACAACTCCATGGTCCATTCAACCATATGCATATTAGTGGTGGAAATGGTTCTCCTCCATCTACTCCTCCTAGGGCTCCAAGAATTAGGAGACATTAAAGATCACCATCATGATCTCCTAGTCCTAGAGGAAGAAGGGCTTCTAGACATGATAATCATAGGAGACAAACTCGTCCTAGGAGCTCAAAACCATCTTTACAACATGCTCTTTATGCTTCACAATATGGAGGTAGTAGCATGAGTTTTGATTGCACTTCCCAAGATTTCATGCACATGCAACAAGAACCATTTTTTCAATAGTATGTGGAGAAGTATGTGAAGAAAAACCATTATAAGATCCTAAAGAACCTAATTGATAATGGGGCTAAGGTCCCTTACAACTTTGATGTGGATAGAAAGATTAAGAGACAAGATCCATCTCTAGAGGAGAAGATGGATGAAATACAAAGACAAATAGCCAAGATATCTGCACCTAAGAATTAAGACAAATAGCCAAGATATCTGCACCTAAGAATTATTTCTCATTGGACTCGATTTGTCCTAATCCTTTTGAGAAGAGTGTTGACATGAAAGAATTTTCTAGAAAGTTTAAAATTCCTCAATATGAAAAATATGATGGGAGTTGAGATCCACATGATCATGTGCAACATTTTTATACCACTAGTTTTGAGTTTCATCAAGATGATTCATACCTCATCAGGTTATTCCCACAAAGTATTAGGGGGCAAGCTCAATGGAATGGTTTACTAAGATAACTCCTCTTGTTAAGACTTTCAAAGAGCTTGTTCAAAGATTTGTTCAACACTTTGCATACAATATTTCAAGATCTATCACTTTGTTGGACTTATGTAGCTTAAAGAAGAATTAGGGAGAGTCCTTTGTTACCTTCTTGCAAAGGTAGAGACGAAAATGTTCTTTCTATTCTAGGACTATTCCTGATAATGAAAAGATTGACATTCGTGTTAGTAATTTGGTCCCCGAATGCGGTATGAGGTTAAGAAAATGGTTTTTGATTCATTTGACACCATGGTTGAGACTGCATGCCAAATTGAGAATGTTTTGAAAGAGCAAGGAATTTTGACTAAACATGGAAATAACAATAACAATTGTCAAAACAACAACAATTCTAACAAGGATAAAGGGAAGAACCAATATTGGAATAAGAACAAGAATGTGGTTAACGATGGAGTTGTGGATTCCTCCCAACATAAGGATCAACCTTTGTTACATTTATCTAGTACTGTTCAAGCTACACAGCTCAATGCACCCACTCAACAAGAAAGTAAGCCAAGTTACCAAGGTAAGCCTAAGAGTGAAAGACGTCAATTTACAAAATTTTGTGAGACATATGGGGAAATTTTAAAAAACTCATTGATATTAATCTGGCACATCCTCTAGATGTAGCACATTTCCATATACCTAAAGAAAAACCATGGTGGTGGAAAGAAGACGAATCTTGCATATTTCATAATGGTATTGGACATAATATTGAAAATTGTGGGAGACTCAGGCATCTCGTTCAAGATCTCATTGAGAATGGAAAACTTATAGTAGATGGATTGAAAACCAACACTAATCACAAGGCATTCAAGGAACCTTTTCCCAAATATGAAAAGGGGGAAACCTCTAAAGTTACGAATGGCAAGGCTGAGATCAACTATACTTATACAGATGCAGAAAATACCATCAACATTCTTGAATTTGTGGAAGAAAATGTTAAAATGATGAGTGGAAGAGATCCTTATGGTTATGATCTAGATGAGGACTCTCCTATTTTTTATAGAGAACCTGTTGTGGTGCTAAGGGGTCCCAACTCTAGAAGTTCATCTCAAGCCTTTAATGTTGTTACCCAAAGTCAAGGTCCTGTTGTTATTAGAGGACCAAATTCAAGTCAATCTAGTAAACCTAAGCAAGTGGCATCTAAGCATAGAGTCAAGAGGATTGAGCATGAAAATAAGGTATTCCAAGATGAAAAAATTCATAAGAAAGAAAAAATCAAACGTCTAGAGTTGGAGAAACAAGCTTTGATAGAAATGGAAAGGAAAGCCCTTCAAGAGGAGCAAGATAGGCTCTTGGCTTGACAACTCCATGGTCCATTCAACCATATGCATATTAGTGGTGGAAACGGTTGTCCTCCATCTACTCCTCCTAGGACTCCAAGAAGTAGGAGACATTCAAGATCACCATCATGATCTCCTAGTCCTAGAGGAAGAAGGGTTTCTAGACATGATCATCATAGGAGAGAAACTCCTCCTAGGAGCTCAAAACCATCTTTACAACGTACTTATTATGGTTCACAATATGGAGGTAGTAGCATGATTTTTTATCGCACTTCC
The DNA here is from genome assembly GCA_018584345.1 of Thuja plicata. Taxonomy (NCBI): domain Eukaryota; kingdom Viridiplantae; phylum Streptophyta; class Pinopsida; order Cupressales; family Cupressaceae; genus Thuja; species Thuja plicata. Next base: position 246,748 of record MU222875.1, read on the forward strand.
CAAGATTTCATGCACATGCAACAAGAACCATTTTTTCAACATTATGTGGAGAAGTATGTGAAGAAAAATGAGGACAAGATCCTAAAGAACCTAATTGATAATGGGGCTAAGGTCCCTTACAACTTTGAAGTTGATAGAAAGATTAAGAGACAAGATCTGTCTCAAGAGGAGAAGACGGATGAAATACAAAGACAAATGGCCAAGATATCTGCACCTAAGAATTCCTTCTCATTGGCCTTGATTTGTCCTAATCCTTTTGATAAGAGTGTTGACATGAAAGAATTTCCTAGAAACATCTTAATTCCTCAATATGACAAATATGATAGGAGTGGAGATACACATGGTCATGTGTGATAGTTTTATACCACTAGTTTTTAGTTTCATCAAGATGATTCATACCTCATGAGGTTATTCCCATGAAGTCTTAGGGAGAAAGCAATGGAATGGTTTACTAAGATAACTCCTCCTGTTAATACTTTCAAAGAGCTTGTTCAAAGATTTGTTCAACACTTTGCATACAATATTTCAAGATCTATCACTTTGTTGGACTTATGTAGCTTAAAGTAGAATCAAGGAGAGTCCTTTGTTACCTTCTTGCAAGGGTAGAGATGAAAATGCTCTTGCTATTCTAGGACTATTCCTAATAATGAAAAGATTGACATTCTTGTTAGTAATTTGGTCCCTGAAATGCGGTATGAGGTTAACAAAATTGTTTTTGACTCATTTGACACCATGGTTGAGATTGCATGCTGTATTGAGGATGTTTTGAAAGAGCAAGGAATTTTGAGTAAACATGGAAATAACAACAACAATGGTCAAAACAACAACAACTCTAACAAGGATAAAGGGAAGAACCAATATTGGAATAAGAACAAGAAAGTGGTTAATGATGGAGTTGTACATTCCTCCCAACATAAGGATCAACCTGTGTTACATTTATCTAGTATTGTTCAAGCTACAAAGCTCAATGCACCCACTCAACAAGAAAGTAAGCCAAGTTACCAAGGTATGCCTAAGAGTGAAAGATGTCAATTTACAAAACTTGGTGAGACATATGGGGAAATTTTACAAAAACTCATTGATAGAAATTTGGCACATCCTCTAGATGCAATGGATTTCCATATACCTAAAGAAAAACCATGGTGGTGGAAAGAAGAAAAATTTAGCATATTTCATAATGGTATTGGACATAATGTTGAAAATTGTAGGAGACTCAGGCATCTCGTTCAAGATCTCATTGAGAATGGAAAAATTATAGTAGATGGATTGAAAACCAATGTCGATCACAAGGCATTCAAGGAACCTTTGCCCAAATATGAAAAGTGGGAAACCTCTAAAGTTAAGAATGGCAAGGTTGAGATCAACTATACTTATACGGATGTAGAAAATACCATCAACATGCTTGAATTTGTAGAAGAAAATGTTAACATGATGAGTGGAAGAGATCCTTATGGTTATTATCTAGATGAGGACTCTCCTATTTTTGATAGAGAACCTGTTGGTGCTAAGGGGTCCCAACTGTAGAAGGTCGTCTCAAGCCCTTAATGTTGTTACCCAAAGTCAAGGTCCTATTGTCATTAGAGGACCAAATTCAAGTCAATCTAGTAAATCTAAGCAAGTGGCATCTAAGCCTATTACCTTGAAGCCAGCTGTCAATCTTAAATTGAACTACAATCTTGTTGATCAGTTACAAAGAAGACCCACTCAGATTTTGATCTTTGAGCTCTTAGAGTTGTCTCCAAGACATAAACAAATCCTTGATGATGCTTTGTGTATGACAAATGTCCCCAAAAACTTAGATATTGATCAATTCCAGAATATGGTTAATCACATTGCTACCCTTTATTACCTTATATTTTTAGAAGATGATGATAAAGCTTTGAGCCATCCGCACAATCTTGCTCTTCATATTGAGGTCATGATCCATAGAACCCGTGTCAAGCGCATGTTGATAGATGGGGTTTGTAGATCTAGACAAGAGGAACATGGTATGTAGACTTCACAAAGTCTTGTATGGATTAAAACAAGCTCCTAGAGCCTAGTATGAATGACTTCATTGCTATCTAATAAGTATTGGATTCATAAGGACTAGTAAAAATAGTAATCTTTATTTGAAAGAAGATACTGATGCTAACACTTTGATTGCTAAAATATTTGTTGATGACATAATATTTGGATGCAATGATATGCTATGCAAATCATTTACTGATGAGATGAGAAAATAATTTGAGATGTCTATGTTTGGAGAGATCAAGTTCTTTCTTGGTCTACAAATCATTCAACAAACTAAAGGTATTTTCATTACACAGTCCAAATACATCAAAGAGGTCCTGAAAATATTCAAGATGGAAGATTCCAAATCAGTTGGAACATCGATGGCTATTGGATGTAAGTTAACAAAGGAAGACAAGACAACAGAGATAAATCAGACTTTGTACAGTTTAATGATTGGAAAACTCATGTATGTTGTACACACTAGACCAGATATTGCACATGCAGTAGGAATTGTTGCTACATTTTCTGCTAACCCCAGGGAATCACATATGACTGCTATAAAAAGAATTTTAAGATATCTGAAGAATACTGAGGAATTTAGCTTATGGTATAGAAGAGAAGGAAAATTTGAACTAAAAGTGTTTACCGATGTCGATTGGGCTAGAAATCTTGATGACTGGAAGAGCACAACTAGAGGACCATTCTTTATGGGTGACAGACTTGTCACATGGATTAGCAAGAAGCAAGGATGCATCTCTCAGTCTACTGCAGAAGCAGAATATGGTGTTTCTGTTGCAAACTGCTCAAATATTGCATGGATCAAATAGTTGCTGGAAGGTATGCATATGAAGATCTCAGAACTAGTGATTCTCTATTGTGATAACACCAGTGCAATAAACATTTCCAAGAATCTAGTCATGCATTCTAAGACTAAACACATTGCAATCAAGTATCATTATTTAAGAGAACAAGTTTAAGAAAAAGAGGTGATACTTGAGTATGTGAAATCAAAAGAACAATTAGCTGATATCTTCACCAAGCCACTGCCCAAGGATACATTTGAGTACCTGAGAAAGTGACTAGGGGTCAAACCCTTGTATACTAGTCAGTAAAAGATTGAAGGCTACATCAGCCTATATATTATCAAAATATCATTCATGTTGATGCAAGTAACAAAATGAACTTCAAAGATACATCTATATACAAAAAGGTATATATCAGAACCGAGCACCAGAGAATATTGTTGTATTGCTGATGGATAAGGGAAATTCAAGGAATATATTATGGATGGAGAGAAAAGATCACTTGACATTAATGTCTAATATCTGTAAGATATCTATTTGGCATTGTTGTCAAAGGGAGAGAAAGTTTCCATATTATAACAATCTTCAGAAAAAGAAAAAGATTATCCATTATCAGACTACTCCAAAAGGGAGAGATCATATCCATAGGGAGAGTTGCTGACAAAAGATAGAGACATTAAAGAAGAAGAACAGTCAAAAGAGAGATATTAAAACAAGGAAAGGATGCAACACATCAAAACAAGAAACACAGAGAGCTGCAAGAATCAAATCTACGATAACATAGAGCTTACTGGCGGTTAGACATTTTTATCAGTTATCAAAAAAATATTGGTAGTTTGATAAATCTCAATAAATTGTATTTCATATTATATTAGAAATAGTATAGTGTGATAATATAATTTTTTTGCCATCAATGCCAAAGGGAGAGATTGATGACATGTAACTAATTAAATGTTTGATAATGTGAAGTTGAAGATAATGCAAGATATTAAATCAGTTAATGGTTTGTAATGTCATTGATGTCAACTTGATATCATCTGTATGGTCATGTATATAATGCCAAAGACTTTAGAGAATCAATGGAACAAATATTATGCTTTCAGAAATGCATAAAAGTCAAGTATTCACTAAAGTGACAGATAACACCGACAGAGTGCACACCATTAGTAAAGGCAAAGCACCAAAGTCACAGTGATACCCAACAAGCAAAAGACAATGTTGCCTGATGAAGCAAAATCACAGGATGCCCAACAAGCTGGGAACGTAGTTGTCCAACAAGTAAAATCCAATGATGCCCGACAAACGTAGATCGCAAAGTTGAATGGGGTCACACCGACGGATCTAGCAGTTTTCACCGATGACTAACTGCAGAGTTGACCAAGAGAACAGAGAGTTCATAAAATGACAAAATATCTAGCTCACAAGAGCTAAATATAGACTTAACTGGTTATTTTCATTGTTTTATTGGACCAGAGTTAAGTGATTGATTTAAAGAAGATTTTTACATTTGGCAAGAAGATAACTATGAGATAAATCAGGAGTTAAGCTTTAAATCAGATTGGCTGGATTGTTTTTCATGCCAAGAATCAAGAATCAAGAATCAAGAAATGATGAATATCATGTCTATGTAAGAGACAAGCTTAATTCATTTCCATATCCTCACAAAAAGGGGGAGTGAATAGAAAAAGTATGCTGAAGAGAAACTAATGAAGGATAACTTCATATAGTCCTGATTAATCAAGCTAAAGTCGAGCTAAAGAATTCTGCAGACACCGACGAATAGTGAAGCACAGCATCACAAAGTAGAAAGTGTGGAGCAAAAAGAATTGAATTGATACATTGATCAGAGAGGTAATGTACTTAAATAGATCTGACTCTGCAATTCAGATCTAATTCTACAAATCAAGTTGCATTACAAACAGGTCATTGTGTTTCAGTTTAACCATTGACGCATCAAGTCTCCCAACAAAGTAGGACTTAACAGTCTTCTATATATTGAGGTACATCCCAAGGAGTGCCAAAAAGGTTGATTCATGAAAGTAGCACTAGATTTGCCTAAAGCCTATTGATAGTCTAAGAAGGAGGCTGATTCAAGGATGGTAGCAAACTAAGATGCCCGATACTAAGTGACAACCTCTATGTATAAAATCCTCTAACATGGTCACACCTAACAATGTGTTTGTAACCTTTAACAGGGTTAGCTCCTAATAGGGCTCACTTCATAAGAGTGAAAATTTGGGGTACTGGTCCCAGTGGTTTTTCCCTTAACAGGGTTTCCATGATAAAATACATGTGTTATGTGGGTATGGTTTATTACTTTAGCATTTTACCTTTCACATATGCATTTCTGGATTTATCGGTATACTCTGCATATTTACTGAGTGTCGGTAAATAAGATTTACTGCTTATCGGTAATCAAGGAGAATAAGGTCAGAAAAGGAAAACCGACAGACACTTAATTATTATAAGTATTACATGGCATGCATCTTGTAAGGGACTTAATAATCTGAGGTTTATTTGATTGGTGGTTAGAATAAGGAAAAGTTTTTGAAGCCACTAATTCACCCCCCCCCCCTCAGTTATTACTAACATATATACTCTCTAATATGTAAATAGGGGTATGCCCCTATATATACCTATGTATGTGTACAGTGGATCATTGATCCTTGAGCAAGACTGAAGGTTTTCTTGACTCCATTATTTCCTACTAGTGCCCATTTGAACGGAGAACTCTGTAACTATTTTGTTTATTATTAATCAAATTAACATGGCCTCGACCTTTTACGGATTAAAAAAAATAAAAAATAAAGGGAAGTGTATACACACATAAGAACAAATGTCAATTAAATGTAGAGTATTTTATTATAAGATTGTTGGTTGAAGGAAAAAGACACATGATAGAGGAAGCATACAAATAGTAGTTATAGCTAGCTTTACACACTCACAATACATTAGATTTCTACAATTGTTTTATTTTTATTTTAGCTATGTGAATTAACTACTTATTGTTCAAGCTTCTGGGTAGTAGCGACACATGCTTTTTGATTTGTTATGCATGCAAAAAAATTAGCTTTTTCAAATCGTCGTCCAATGCCTACTTAAAGATGCCCCAATTAGTGTGCACTACAAACACTTCAAAAATTTATGCACAAATGCCCTAGTAGTAATTGTGTACTATGTGTACCAATAAAATTGCACTAATTCCTCCAATTAAAACTAAAGTATAAATAAACTACTATTAGTAGTAGTACATATGAAAGTGTGACTAGTATAACACAATAACTTTTAGTTATAATTGAAATGTGGACAGTATAACAGAATTTGGAACTATATGGAAGAAAAAGACACATAATAACATAATCCAACATGGACCCTTGTTTGTAAGAATTTCATGAATTTTCTATTCAATGGGAAGTATTTGAGTTTGTTAATATAGATGAACTAGATATTATCATATAAATTTCATATAACAAACAAATTTCAAGTTTTTGTCAAATTATTTGATCAAATTTCAAATAGTTTTGATATTTTTTACTATATTAACTTAAATAATTTACAAATGATAAATTGAAAATAGAAATTTTCTTTTTTAATATATTGTGCTCTACTTCAAAGTGGGTTTCCAATGTAGCTCTCCTACTAGTTATGTGAAAGTGCTTTAAATTTTATAATATTTGTTGAACTTTTGTTAAATAATTTACTCAAACTACAGTAAATAATTGAATATTTTCTTGTAAACACATGAATATTAAAATTAGAAGAACCTTCAACAAGTGAAAATGGAATAACCTATTAAAATTTAGAGGCTAATTTAATATTAAACAAACCAAATCTTCTGTAAGCCCTACATTCTGCATGCAAATCTTGTTGCTTAGCCTTTGATGTTCAAAATGCATGCCCAAAGTAGGAAATATTTAAAAGAACTTGCAAAATTTTACACACCTTTAACACATAATGCAAGGATTTATTAGGGTATAAATCATGAACAAATTAATTGCATGTAAATGGGAAAATAACTTATTCATGATTAATAAGAAAATGACACCGGAAAATTGGAGACTAGGTACTTATTTCCCTCAAGGATTTAATAGGGTCTGGGTCTAAATCATGACCATATTGATTCCATTGTAAATAGAAAAATAAATGATTCATGATTACTAAGAAAATAATAGAAAAACTAGAAAATTGGAGACCAGGTGCCTTTTTTAGGGTCCAAATCATGAACAAATTAATTCCATTGTAAATAGAAAAATAAATGATTCATGATGAATAAGAAATTGAATTTGGAAAGCGTTCTTCCTTCCTTCATTCTTCTTGGATCTACCATTTTCAGCATTCAAAAGATACTATCATGGGGTAGAAACTATGGATTGTGACTTTAGCTGGAATACTTTAGCCTTGGGGGCTTGGTATACTTTCTTTATCATATTTAAATCTATGCATTACTTTCTCATTCTCAATTTATGTTAGGTTTTTAATCTACAGGATTAGATCTTAGCATTACACATTCAAAGCTCTTTCTAAGAGCAACACACACATGGATTCTATTACATTTGGCTATTCATGGAGGTGGAAACCACCAAAATGGGGGTTTGAATAAGGCAAAACCCTAAATAGCACCCCAAAATCCCCTTTTTAATATATTTACAGGAATTGTTTCAGGAGTTTCTCATCAAAATCGGACATTCTAGGTCAGAATTGACATTTTTTTCTAAGTCAGAATTGACATTTTGTTTTGGGTCAAACGTGACATTCATTTTTGAGTCAAAATCAGAACTGAGCCAGATCACAAAAATATTTCTGGGTTTTCTTTTTCTCTACATTTATGTTCCAGATCTGGTTGCAGATTTTCCATAAACTCAATATGGGCATCAGAAAAAAGGTATTTACAGATCTGCTATGATGCAAGGTAGGTATTTTACTCCATTATTCTTTGCAAACATTTCTAGCTTCACATTCTTTATCATAACAATTAAATGTAAATAGTTGAATATTGCATAGGGTCTCTTTTATATGCAAATCCCCATTGTTAAAACCCTATTTAAAAGACCATCCAATTTACCCCTTTACGCAAGTATTGCAGTAGCCATAAAACTTTGGCTTTCTTGTGTTATTTATAGTTCTCAATCTGCATTCAAGTGCTCAGCGTCCATACTTATTACAGTTATAGCAATATCCATCAAACTTAGGTGAAATCAGTGATTTACCCCTTTTTCTTCCTCACACATTTTTTGTATGTCTAGGTTTCCCATAGTAGTAGAAACTAGACTTATTTGACTTTGGTGGGGGAGAAGTTTCTTGATTTTTAGCTTGATTGGAAGACTCTCCTTTATCAGTAGTGGTCTCACTATTAAATCCAAGTCCAGTTTTATCTTTCGGTTGTTTCTGACCTTAAATATATTTTTCCAATGTTCTTAGTGTTTCCTTATTTATCTTCAGTACTTCATTGGCTTCTTTTTCAGATGTTATTTCACTAGCCAATCTTTCAACTTCACACTTTAGTGCTTGATTCTCAAATTATTTCCTCGTCAACTCTAGATTAGCACTCACTATTTGATCACTCATAGTATAATGTACTTGCATTATCATCATGATCTCATTGTCTATCTAAGCTATTCTTGTCTCAAACTATCTTTTATCTTCTTTAGCTAGTCTCAATGCATCTTCAACTGCTCCCTTACATTCAAGTATTTCACTCATTCTTAAAATTTAAACTTCTTGACCTATCTTTGCTAAGTTCAGTTTCTCAATGAGTGTCTTGTTCTTTTCCATGAGTTATGCAATGGCTGATTCACCTTCATCATTTAGACAACCTTTAGATGTTTTCTTAAGTGTATCAACATGCTCTTGTGTGGATTTTAGTTCACTACATAGCTACTTTCTCAATCTTAAGGACTTTTCTAACTTTCTTTTAAAATCTTCAATAAATTCTTGTGCATTATCCAAATCAAACTCAAGACTCTCAACCTTCTTAGATTGCTTGTAACCTTCCATAGCCATGATCTTTACTCTCAGGTGGTTAGACCCTTATCTCAAGGGTCCAAGTTATGATACCAATTGTTGGATTATCTATGGAAAGGTAAGTGCTGAGAGGGGAGGGGTGAATCAGTACTTCAAAATTTTTAACCATAATTATTTACCATTGATCGATCTGAATATCATGCATAAAGACATTACAAAACATGTAATGTAAATTAGAAAACCATGACACATAACTCCATGATTTTTGGTCATGCATAAATCCTTTGTTAGAGGAAAAATACGATGGGGATGACACCCACAATCCTTCACTACTATAGTATAAATTTTTCTTGATTAGAGCTACAATGTTAGCTACTTTTGATAGCTTACCCTGTTAGGAGTACAAAAAGACTTATGTAGTCTACTTTGTTAGAGGATTTTTAGAATCTCTAATCTAAGAGATGTACCATGTTAAAGGATTTACAAAATAAGACCTGTTACAGCCTACCCATTGAATGGGATTTCTACTCTTCTAATGATTATAAAATCTATTACAAAAATGTTTGTGAGTATGCATCAAACATAATGATGTTCAGACTCTTTATGCTCAACAAGTGCATTACCTCATTCTTCACTTGATAACTTATGAGTTCTGCACCTTAAAACTTTTGCACTCTATCTCCTTTAGCTCTGTCTCTATAACTACTATCTCTACAATTTTTACTATCATCACCCATCTTTGTGTTATGTTCTATTTAAGTGATCTTAAGGTGGTTAACCTATTCTAGATCCTTCTCCTTCAATGGTGGAGGTGAAGCGATGCAAGGTTGGTTTCATTCCCAACGTATTTATTTCACTTGACTTTAATTGGTTGAGTTTCCTCGTGATCATGTACAATCAGTTTCATGAGTTTCTTCTAGCTGTTGAACTTCTAGAGATTCTTCTTCTTCCTCTATTTCATGGAGATCATTTTGTGATAATAAAGGAACATGATGCTCTAGTTGTGCTACAAAATTAGGTACATATCTTTCTCCTTGATATTCTGGATCCTCAGTACCAATGTGTATTAATATTTCCTATGCTAATGGTATAAGTTTTTTTTCTTCCTCTTCATCATCACTTCCTTCATCAAAGATTGGACCATCTCTTGAGTTAGGGTGTTCTGAATTGTTATTGAAACCTAACCCTATTTTATCTTTGGTGTTTCTGAATTCCATGTGTATAGCCTCAATGAGTCCTTTTCCCTTGTCTCCTAAATGTCCCTTCCCTTTGTATCCCATTTTTTAAGAAGGTCATAACCTTTTCCATACTTTTCACGAGATATTTCAACATGTTTTACTTCATTTTATCTCTATTCCTCTTTATAGAGCCAATCCAAGACTACTTTATCTTCTTTTTCATCCTCTTTATAAGTAGAGGCTCTAACCACACCAGTTGGCTTGTGAATTTAGTATTATTTTTATGTAGTAGGTGTGAAAAATGGGGAAGGTTTCCCATAAGATCTTGGAGACACTGAAATGTTAGCCAATGATGGCATCATCTCTAGTTTGTATTCCCTCATGCTAGTTTCTTCAAGTTTTAGTGTCTTTCTAAAGCTTCACATCACCATGTCTTTAGAGGTGTCAGGTAGGAATTCTTTTGGGACTTCCTTATTGTGAGGAACCATATTGTCTTCTTTAACATTGTTGCAAGTGTATCTTGAATCTGCAAGAATTGTCACTTCTACCCCATTGTGTGGGAATTTGATGTATTGATGGTAAGTAGATGACACTGTTTGTATTTCATGTATCCAAGGCCTTCCCAATAATATGTTTTATGCCAATGATAGATCAAGAACTTGAGAAATCACATTGCGTTCAACTAGTCCTATTCTAATGGGTAAAATAATGATCCCTTTGGATGATCTTTCCTCTTCATCGTAAGCCTTGATGGTTATCTTGAATCAATTGTTTGTTCTGAAACACCCAGTTTCATGATCAGATTGAGAGTACATATATTCAACCTTGTGCCTCCATCTATCAATACACATTTTACACGGGATTGATGGATCAAGACTTCAATATGAAGGTGCTAGTTATGGGGATGAGTCAAAGATTTGTCATCTTCCTCTGGAAAGGAGAGGTAATGTGGAGCAGATATGTGATTAACCATTTCCTAGAACTTGTCCACATCAATGTCTTTTGGAACATTTGCAAAATGTAGGGCTTTTTCAAGAACTTCCCTGTGCACTGAAGAGATCTTTAATAACTCAAATATAGAGATTCGAAATGAGGTCCTTTGCAATTGGTCTACCAAGTTATAGTTAGCATATGGTATAGAAACTGTGTGTCTTTTCACTGCTGGTTCAGGAATTATGACAACAAGTGCTTTAGAGGATTTTTCTTGTTTAGATGAAGAGTTAACCCCTTTAATAGTAACTTGTGCTTGGCTTTGAGTTACCACTTTTGAATGTGTAGATTTGTCTTTGGCATCTTTGATAGTGATCACATTGATTCATTTGATTTTTATGTCCAACATATTAATTACATTATCGTTATGAGAGTAGGTGTAATTGACTTCATTTCCCTTTCCTTTAGAAGCTTCTCCTTTTTCATATTTATTGAATGCTTTGTTATATGCCATGTGGTCTTCATTAGAGGTATGTCCTTCTACTTTGATTTTTCCTCACTCAATGAGGTCTTGTATAACGTGTTTAAGCTTAACACACTCATTATTCTTATGTCCTTTGTTCTTATGGAAGTCACAATAGGCATTATCATTCCACCACCTTGGTTTTACTTCCAGTTCCCATGTTTCTGATTCCAGTATCGTGAGGACTTTTTTATCAAAGAGAGTCTTCAAAAACATCTCAAGAGGTTCTCCCAATGGAGTAAATGGTGTCTGATGTCTATATTTTCATGGTTTACTCTTGTTGGTATCATTGATTTATCTTGGTATCGTGGTTGTTATTTTATCTTCTTTACTTTCTTGTAAGCTATTTGTGAGATTAAACACAGCTGGTTTAGCATTTTTATTTGATGCTTCCACCACTCCATCACTAAAAACATTCTTGTTTTTGTTCCACCACTTAGGTTTGTTGTTATAGTTGTTAGATTTATTGTCACTTTGGAGTTTGATCTCTCCTTTCTTGACCATAACATCTTTTGCATGAATAGAGTTCTTGATCATTCTATCAAAACTAGGAGAATCTTGCATTTGTAAAGCATAGTTCATTTCGGGAACTAATTTATTGATGAAGATTTCCATCTTTTCAGATTTAGGTATTGCTCTTGAGTACCTTGCAAGGATTCTCCTCCACCTTTGTAAAAATTTTGTAAAGGATTCACCTATTCATTGTTTAGCATTGCAAAGATCCATCATGGTCATGTTATGTTGTATGTTGTAGGAGTAATGTTGGAATAATCGTTGAATCAACTCCTCAAAATATTGCACACTTGGTGTGATTTTGGAGAACCATTCCATAGAATTTTGCCTAGACTTCCCAGAAATAGCCTCATTAAATAAGTTGGTTCATGCATGTACTCTATGCTTAGGGCATAAAATTCTCTAACATGGTCATGTGGATCTCTTTCTCCCATGTATTTGTCATATTTGGTTCATGCCATGTTAGATGGAAATGGAACCAAGTTTATACTCTTGTCAAAAGGAAATGGACATACATGTTCCAAAGAGTATTTCTTTGTTGGTTTAGTCTTTTCTTGCTTGAGTGTCGCAAGTTTAGTTTGCATTTGGTATAACTGCTTGGAAAGTATTAAAATAGGTGTTTGTACTTTTTGTTCCTTCAATCTCTCAACATCATAGTCTTTAGGGAGTTTTACTCCAAGAAAAGCTAAATGTCGAAAGTATTTCTCTTGGTCTTCTCCCATGATTTTTTCCAAGGTTCTTTGAAACCTCTTACTTTGTTTGATTTCTTATACTCTTCTTCCAATACATCTTCATCTCTATCCAAACCAAACAAAGGATGGCCATGATTTTTTTCTTCTTGTCTTTCTCTATCATCTCATTCATCATTGTATTCATCAAAGGCATCACTCTATTCGTGGTGAGGTGCATCCATTTCGGGTGAGTCTTGATCAAAAAGGGGATTGTGAGATGTCTCTCCTTGTTGAAACTTGAGTAATCTAGGAGGTCTCTCTGAGTCATCAACAAGGTATTGATTATGTCTTGTGTTAACCGTGAAAGCTGGGTCTCAACTTTGTCAAAAGTATTCCAATTATGTTTATAGGATTTCCAATTTGTCCAAATAGGTGTGTCCAAGTTGTGAACAAGTGTATGTGTTTGTTTAGAGTGATTGAATCCAGCCTCAAAGGGTTAGAATGCACTGATAGTGAGCTAGGAATCAAGAGGATATGTTGAGTGAAAATACCTCACATTTTGGGACCAATTATGAGAATCCAAAAGGACATGCAAGGTATACTTCCAAATAAGTTGTGAAATAGCGATAGGAAAACCAACAAGAGAAACAAGACCATACTAAAGAGCCAAAAGGGTATCCAAAACTAGTGAGATTCTAAGGATGACACATGTGTGAGTATCTAATGTCCTAAATGTGACTCCCTAGATGCAAGCTTTGATTTACAGGATGCAATTTGAGGCTAACTGAATGCAAGCTTATACAAAATAAATGTGAGCCTCTTTACCATATGCGAGCCATAAATCACTAAATGCGAGCAAGTTCCCTACATGTGAGTTTATGCAACCAAATACAAGCTAGAAATGACAAGATGCGAGCCTCTGATGGTTTTGCAAGTTTTTTGTCATTTTGTATTGAAGTACGTGAAATTTTGTCTGACGCTAGAGTCTGTCTGAGACTTTCCAAAATGTTTTTGAACAACATGTAACTCAATGAGTGTCGGAATGTTTCTTTTTTGAGGAATTTATCTTTTTAAATGCATTTGAGACACATCAAGAAATGTTAATTAGGTGACCAAACACATCCCTATTCCCTACATTCTAGGCATAGAATGAGAATCTTTGCTTGTAGACTCATATACACACTCACATGCTAAACAAAATATAACCATCACCAAGAATGCAATGGCTCCAGTCATGATGTCATATTATCCGACACCAAACACAAGTGAGGGCACAAAATGACGAGTATCTTGGGGAAATTACTATTTTCCTTGTACAAATGTTATCACCCTTTCAGAGATAAACCAGGTTATTTTGACTACAAGTGTTGATTATTTGTGGGCATGCATTCACAATCGTCCCCCATATAATTGTGCAAGGAAAAATTAAAGCATATATCCCTATGAGTACTCAAATGTGTGTAGTCTCACAAGCAAGATTCAAGTGGCTCTGCTCCACACACATCTAAGCATGTCCAAGGAATGATATCAAAATTCCAAGGACAAAACCGACTAGGTCTACTGAGGCTTTGGCCTTCAAGGAAGCATTTTAAATATAGTGAGATGGAAGGGATGGCATTCACTTGTCATCACTTGGCTCATTCCCAAGAGATTTTTTCCTCAAACGATAGGCCCTCTAATGTTTTGAAAGTGAGAAAGAGGATTGGCGACTTACGTATCTATATTTTTGATTCTTCATAAGAAGAAGAGCATACTCTCCTATCCATGGCATTTTCTCCTATAAGCACATCAAGCAAGTTTTGTTTCCCTTAAATTTTATAACTCAAGACTTAATCCCCCATAACCAATTTCTAATTTTCCAACTTGGGAAAAGAGAATAATCCTCTAGTTGAACCAAGAATTGTGTTTAAATCCAATTATTTAGGTGCCTATTTTAAGAATTGACAAAAGACTTTTGAGAAAATTTGAATGTTCAATTACTCCAAATTCTATTCAAATTCTAAGTTAATTTTTGAGTTTTTGATTTTCCATGAAGGAAAAGAGAATAATCATCTAATCAATTTAGAAAATGAAAGAAAATGTGTTAATATTTTGAAAAATTGTGATGGATTTAGGTTGATCACTTTAGGCAACCTGCAAACCACTGGTTAGTAGTTTTTCTGCCTCTTTTGACCAATAAGTCTTTGACAACAATTTGCAATAAATCATTAGTCTTCTCAACATCCAAAAACAGTCAAGGTTAGTAGATTAGTAATAAAATTTCAAAAATTTCAAAATAGCTAACCAAATGTGACTTCCTTTACCAAATGCGATGAAAGAAATGCAGGATGCAATTAAGGATCCCAAATGCGAGCCTTTGCAACTAAAGGGGATTCAAAATTTACCAGAAATGAGCCTTTATTGGATGTGATGGAGGATTAGTAGTATGCAATTGATGAATTCCTGGATGCGAGACTCTTTCCCAGATGCAATATTTTTCTACAAAAGGCAATCCTTAGTCACTAAATGCAACTCTGCACCAGAAAATGGAGAGTACAAATGAGTGAAAAATAACTTGGAAATGAGGAGAAATCTGAGGATCTTCCCCATGGTGGGTGTGAGTAATGTGTGTGTATTTATGGGACCTACAAGCTACAACACAACACTTTAATATGTCATTAGATTAGTGATCAAAACATGAAAGATTAGAGGAAAAGAACGTAGAAACCACAAAAACTTACATATTGCTTCCTATCTAGGAAGAGTATGATAAATTCTATAATTACCCTCAGATTATGCATAAACACGTGACATATACAAGCTTAGAATTAAATATTCAATGAGAATTCAAACTAAATGCCAATGAAAACTTCATTTTAGTGCTCCAAAGGAAGATTTATGAAATTATGTAAAATGGTGAACTAAGAATGCATTTGGATTTCTAGAAAATTAGAGCAGCATAAGATTACAAATGAAATTCTAAGAATTGGGGCCAATTGAGCTCAAAATTCATTCATTTTATAGAATAATTTGAGGAATGAGTGGTTAAGATTGATTTATCATGAAGAGAGGTGGAGATTGAATCTTTGGTGATCCATGTGAGTGATCCAAGTGATTTAACTCTCTTTGGTTAATGGATTGACTTTCCATTTCGCAAGTGAGGAGTTGTAATTATGAGATTTATTTAATTCATTTTAATTAATTACTTTATCCAAGTATTTAATTGTTTTGATTTGATTTAAATAGATCAATGTAATTAATGTAGGTTGTTGATGAAATCACTTTGATTTTCAAGGGATTAAATTGATTTTAATGAATTATGCCAATATTTGAGTAATCATCTTGACATAATTAGGGGTATGATAACACTTAGCACAAATAGGGTCTCTAGTTAGAGTAGACCAACTTAGGGGGTTACACCTATGATGTATCTGTTCTTTTCCCACACCTATTCACTATCCCCAATGTGCCAGTGAAATTTGAGCCTGATCTACGTGGGACACATCACTAATGGCGGCCTATCCCTAGGGTTTCGGGCCCAAATTTTTCCCAGAGCCTAATATCAGGGTATTCTTCAAAGGTTATCAATAATGGTGGCCCTAGAACAAATTTGAATCCCAAAATGATGGATTTACTATAAAAGGACCTTCTTTCTCCTCATTCAGCATCAATCAATAAGTGAATCAAATACAAGCATTTTGGAAATCAAGTGATCAAGATTTCGAGTAAGCAAGTGAAATTGATGATTTGGATTCAAGATTTGAAGGAAAGCATCCTATTAAAGATCTCCATGTCTCCATTTCCTCAAGATCCATCAAATCAAAGGAAATATTCTCTAATTGATGCAAGTTTCTCTCCCATTACTTCCAAGTAGAGGAATTCTCAATCAAGAAAGAAGATTCACTCATCCTTCTCTCTCTTCTTCTTGGAATGTGGTTATCAAGCATATCTACATTCTAGATCTTGGAGTGGAAATCATAGATCTATATATTTTTGAGATAATTATTTATCCTACATCATATTCCAAGATCAACTCTTTGGATTCCAAGTGTATTCAAGCATCTTCATGGATTTGAGCGATTTCCACATCCGTTCATGATCGTTTATTCAAGCTAAATCAACTATTTTCCTTTTACATTATTTTGTTTATGCTATTTCTATTATATTTCAAGGTTGATTTTAAAATAGGGGTTTGACCAAAGAAAACCCCTTTTCCCAACATTTCCCCCAATTTTTTTGTGCATAGGAACAAGTTACGAAGCCATGAGATCTTTTTTGGGTAGTACAGGAACAATGGAAAATTCCATCAAAATTTCATCCAAAAGTGCTAGGTACAGATTGACTTTTGCCTTGTACCCTAGGTACAGATTGAATTTTTACCTGTTCCTTCCATTTTGACCAAAATTTCTAGTAGAGGTCAATTTCGTCTGCTGATTTCCATTTCTGTCAGTTTCAGCTCGATATGAGTTTTTATCCATCTTCTTTAATCGTCTTTTTAGTGACTTTTCTAATAGATCAATTACACTAGATAATCATTCCCATTTCATTTTAATTACATTATTTAGTGAATTACAGATCATATTTCACATTAGTGCTTGAGTCACCTCTTTATCCTATAGGAGATATTCTTCCTTCCTAATGTGCAATTCATGAAATGGGGAAGTAATTCACTTAGTATATTCTATGTTGCATTACTCTCCCATTTTCTCAGTGTAAACAATTATCCTTAAATTTTTTGGATCATGTATGGTCCTTAGTCTTCCAAATGTTTTTAATATAGAAGATGAATTGTAATAGTCATGATAAGTCCCCAAAAGGGTTATTTCTTAAAAAAATTGGGATGTATGTATTTTTTTTAGACTCTTCTAGGAACTATTTTGTCTACGCGTGCTTGGTTCTAATCTAGTCTAGAATAAATCCTATTTCTTTGTGTCTTTCTTTTTGAAAAGAGATACATCCCTAGGGAGACATGTGTCTTTATTCGAATGCTTATAGGTGCTTCCCATAATTAGGATATGAACATTACACTTTATGTTTTTTCTAAATCATGTGTCTTGTTCAAATTTCCAATAATCAAGGGTCTATGGTACATCGTATCCGCTTCTAAAATGTTGGCATTTAGGCTCGAAGCCTCAAAGTGTTGTAAAATATTTCTAATAGGGTTTTAAAATGTTGTGAAATATTAACATTAATACGTCACCTTCCTTATCCTATATATTCTTTTAGGATCTCTCTTCCCCTTACTAGAACACACTAAAATGAAGAGAAAGCTTCTAAAATCCTAGACGTTGTTTCACATGGTGCAATGGGTCCCATAACTATAAAACTTTTTGGTTTCTCTTATTTAGGTGCGAGCCTCTTATGAATCAAAATGTTTGCTACATAATAAAAATTAGAGTAACATCATGAGTGGTAAATATCTCAATTATGATAAGTATTACATGGTTCTTTCTAACCCTTATTACCAATGGGGTTTTAAAATTTGGAGCAACATTCTCAAATATCAAGATATTATTTAGACAGGTATTGATTCATAGATCAGGACTGGTTGTCTGATACATTTTTAGAGGACAAATAGCTGAGGAATATGCCTCTAGATTTACAGCAGACCTTCAAGGACACCAGTTAAAGTCCTAAAACACTGTTTGGCCATTGGATTGTAGATTTTCCATCACCTCAAAATTCATGGAACAATATTTCACGATGTTACCAAAACTCGTCTCGCCTATTACAAAAGATAAGGGATTTTAATAATTTTCTACAACAAATCATAATTTCTCTGTGTCAAAGGGATGACAAGTTTATTTCAAGAAAAAATCCCAAGGGAGACTTCTCTATCAGTTTGGCTCACAATACTCTACTGAAGGAAAGAGACTCTTCAGGACTATTGTGGAAGAAATTGAACCTACACCTAATTCCTAAGATTAAATTCTTATGATGAAAAATGACACATAATAAAATAATCACAGAGGATAATGTGGTAAAACATGGATTTCAACTCCAAAATAGATGTGCATTGTATAATAAATGAGATGAATCCATTCCTCACATATTGTTTCACTATCAATATGCTCACAACATCTAGAGCATGGAGCTACAAAAGCTTAATATCTTGGGTAATGAACAAAAATATACAACCTCTTTATTTTGATTGGATAGGACCAATGCATAATAAATTGATCAGAGAAATTTGGGAGTAGATTCCACTCCATTTGGGTTGGAGTTTGTGGAAGAAATTGAACAAAATGATATTTAAAGAAGTTGAGCACCTAATTGAGGAAGTTTCCAAAACCTTCTATAGATTAATAGGGAAAACCTTTCAATGGCCACCTAGAATTGTCCTTCTCCTCCCCTCCCCTTGATGATAAAATAGCTAGGATTCAGGGACTCCCTATTTCTTAATCTAGATTTAATAATTCTTAAAGATTTAAGAGAACAAACACTAACTGGAGTCCAGTAAATCTTGGATGGTAAAAGCTTAAGTTTGATGGATATGTAAAGAGGGGCCATGATAAAGTGGAAGCGAGTGAATTGATAAGCTCATCTCTAGAGGTTTAATTTCTACTTATATGGGTAACCTAGGAGGGAGCACTAATTACCAAGTAGAAGGGATGACTCTTCTTTGGCCTATTCTGTTTTCCCTTTCAATAGGAATCAATGTGTTGTCTATCAAGAGGGACTATGAGATTATAGTTGATACTATTAAAGGCATTTGTAAGGCTAATTGGTCAACATAAGGGATTTTTTTGGACATTCATAAACTCCTTTTAGGGCTAGATACTTTTGAAATTATTCATATTTACAGGGAAGGTAACAATGTGGTCAATGCTATGGTTTCTTTGGGATCGAAAATTGAAGGTTTGATATGTTGGTAGAAAAAATACAACCTTCCACCTCATGTCTGAACACTCCTTTTGGGAGAGAGCATAATATCCACCATACAAAATGAAGAATAAAAAGAGCTCATGGTGATTTTGGCCCCCTCTCTACATTACCTTCTTGTGGAGTTGGGGGGATAACGAGTATAATTTTAAAATTCTTTGGCCAATGAAAATTCAAACTGAATGTGATCCAAATGAAGGATCTTTGAACCAATTTTTAGGAAGAATGATTTGGACTAGCTAGAGGAGTTTGAGGGCCAATAAGACCGAAAACAAGACTAGGGATTTGAGGTGGAAAATGATTGAATGCACCAACCACATGAATATTGCAAAGGGAAATTTAATGGTATGATTGCATCATACAATTATGACCCAACAAAAAAATTATAGAGTTATTTAATAAATTATTTATGGGGAAAAATATTACACATAAGGGAAACCTTACCCAACATTTTATTAAGTACAATGAAAAATTGTTTACACGAGTGAAGATTAGCAAGGATATCAAGATATAATTACATCATTTCTATCATGCATATCTCTCATTGTCATTTTTGATTGTTTCTTTTTACTATTATTTTTCATAACTACATGGAAAATGGTAAAGGTGAAAATTTGGTGCAGTTTTCTACGACTGTTATAGCTCTAATTTTAAATATGAGTCAGACCTCTATTTTAATTGAGACAAGTATTCTTGTTGAAGTCAAATATGATCCCAGTATTTGGCATATTTTCTCTAAAAGGGGAGTTTCATAGTTCATTGGGTGCATAAATGTATGATAAAGGTCATTCCATGTACTTTCCTACTTCATGGGAAGACAAAAAGGTTACTAGTGACGATATTTCCTTTGAAGTTAGTGAGGAGGTTATTACCAAAGCTATGAAGCTTTCAACCAAGAGGCAAAAATTAAAGAAAATAGTTAGAGTGGCGAATAATGACAACCTCAATCAATTCTTTTGGGAAAATGAAAGTCATGTCAAACTCCACAGTGTCTTTGACAAAGAGGAGTTGACGCCTCCATGAAACTAGGTCTAATTAATGATAGTGATGTTTTTTTAAAAAAATTTGTAACCATAGTCTCATATCCTTTTAATTTTTCCTACTTGGTTTCCTGGAAAGTTCTATTAAAGATGTTGTAAATGTTTCTAAGAATCAAGGGAAAAGCCCCATCCCTTTATAAGAGGGTTTAAATTTTAGGATTTATAGTTTTCATTTTGTCATGTGTCCCCTAAAGTAGAGTGTAGTGACAAAATCCCCTAGGCCATCTTTCCCATGCATGGTAAAATCATCGACACCCCAGGCCCTATTAAGAAGAAATGTGTTCATTATGTAGGAGCTATAAAAATTACATGTCATCCTAGTATGTCAAAACCCCTACCCCCAATATGGTTTCCATTAGCCAATGTGACCTAACAAACAATGTCACCACCTCCAAAATTTCTAAGAAGAGGAAAAGTAAAAAATCCCCTCCCCTTCCTACCCAAGAAGCACAAGATGACCATACATGAGGTCATTAGTGAAGAGGATGATGACCAAGGATAGGATGATAGTAAGAATGGGAGAAATTTGAGGTGCTTCAATAGATTAGCAAGTCACTCTTCTGGTAAAGGAAAAATTCATTAGTTGGTGGAAGATGATTCAGAGGAGGAAGGATGCCAAGGGAACTGAAAGAGTTATAGAGAAATTTGGGGGGAGATGCTACTCTGTGTGTGTATTTGGGTACCTGATGAAAACAACACAAACACTCAATAGGTCATTGCATTAGTCCAAATGGTTAGATAAAATGTTCAAAACCACTAATATCGGCCTATTGCCTTCTAACTAGAAAGAGTGTAATTCATAACATACTAGCCCTCATAATATGCTATAAATCAGTGACCAATACTACTCTAGTATGAAGGATTTAATCCAAATTTAAGCTAAAAATATGAAAAAGCATGTAATCTAGCTCTAAAAGATGAAACTAAAACAATGAACTAGCATGAGATAATAGATGAAATATGAGTCTAATATTAATTCAACAGCATAACAATGTATTTTTGATATAAAGTGAAGGTTTATTTGCTCTCAAAATAGGCTTCTATTTATAGAAGAATGGGAGAGAGAGGGGGGGGACAAGGTTCATTTATGAATTAGGAGACTCATAAATGAATATGTAAGAGCCATTAATGCCCAAGGCATTAA
>MU222875.1:280873-295489 GCA_018584345.1 Thuja plicata
CCCTTGTCATTATCATTGTTGGTTTTGGGAATGGAAGGTGTTATTTTAGCCTCCTTACTTGCTTGCATACCATTGGTAAGATTGAATGCTTTGGTTTTAGAATTAATGTTGGATGCATCAACCACTCTGTCATTAACAACATTTTTATTTTGTTTCCACCATTTAGGTTTAGAATTTGAGCTACTGCCTTTGCTTTCATTTTGAAGGGTGATCTCCCCCTTTTTGACCATGACCTCTTCGATACGGAGAGCATTATTAATCATCCTATCGAAGCTAGGACAATCTTGCATTTGGAGAGCATAGCTCAATTTAGGTATGAGATTATTAACAAAGATCTCCATTTTTCCATTTCGGGGATGACTCTTGAATATTGTGCAAAGATCTTCCTCCATCTTTGTAGGAAGTATGTAAAGGATTCCCCCATTTTTTTCTTGGTGTTACATAGATCCATCATGGTGACATCATGTTGAATGTTGTAAGAGTAATTTTGAATGAACCGTTGCATTAACTCCTCGAATGTTTTGACTTTAGGATTCAATTTTGAAAACCACTCCATGGCATTTCCTCCTAGACTTCCCAGAAATAGTCACATGAGGTAAGTGGGTTCATGCATATACTCAATGCTAAGAGCACAAAATTCCCTCACATGGTCATGTGGATCGGTTTCCTCTGTGTACTTGTCATATTTTGGTCTTGCCACATTAGGAGCAAACAGAACCATTGTGATACTCTTATCAAAAGGAAATGGACAAATGGCATCCAAAGAGTATTTTGTTTTTGGTTTGTCCTTCTCTTGCTTGAGGTTTGTGAGCTCGGTTTGCATTTAATTGAGCTGTTTGGTAAGGATAGATATGGGGTTTGGTACCTCCTTTTCTTTGAGGTCATTCACATCATAATCCTGGTGTAATTTGACACCTATGGATGCTAAATGGAGGAAGTATTTTTTCTTGTCATCTCCGATTATTTGTTCCAATAGTTTGTGGACTCTTTTGCTTTGTTTTAGCTTCTCGTATTCATCTTCAGAGATTTCTTCATCACTATCTGACCCAAATGGATTACATTCAAACTTGGGTCTTTCTTTCTCTTTCGTGCCTATGGATTATGCTTGTTTGCCATCAGCATAACCCTCAAAGGCCTTACTCCAATCGTTAGTGTTGCTACCCATTTGAGGTGAATCAAGATCGGACAGGAAATTGCAAGAAGTTTCTCCTTGAAAGTGTGATATTTTAGGAGGCACTTTTGATCCTTCAGTTGTGTACTTATTACGTCTCGTGTTAACCATGAAGTTTGTTTCTCAACTTTGTCAACGTTTTCTAATAGTGTTAGCAAGGATTCCAGATCGTTCAAGTGGGTGTGTCTAGGTAGAAGTCACTAATTGTTTGTTTGGTGGATGTAAATGATTCCAGCATCAGAGGGTTAGAATGCCCTGATAGTGAGCTGGGAACTAAGTTGTTGATAGAGAATGGGTAGACCACATGTATTGAATTGATCATGAAAGACTGACTGAGCATGCAAGGTAGAAATTTCAAAAGTTTTTGAAAATAATAGTAGGGAGACCAGAAGAGGCAACAGGGACTAGCCAAAGAGAAAAAAGTGTACCTAAAACAACTGAGACTTCCTAGGTAAAGCTGCTAGAAATGCCTACTGTCCAGGATGCGAGCTCCCAGATACGATCCTATGACGGAACCAGATATGATCCTAAACCCTAGATACAATCCTAAAAAGATGGATACAACTATATGCTTGACCAAATACAATCTAATGCACCAGATACAATCCAAAATACTGGATACGACTCAAGAAAAATGGGATGCGATGTTATGATGGTTTTGTCAGTTTTGGTCCATTTTGGAAAATTTTCCTTTTGAGGAACGTGAAGTTGTTTGCTTCCAAATTGCATCAAGAGGTATTGTAGGGCGTGAAAAACACTTGTACTCCAAGGGTATGAAATTTATTGATTGTTTGTGAGGAGCTTATCTTTTTAGTGATCTTTTTGACACGTCAAACAATTTTGTATTATTAAAGGGGTGGATCAAACACACATCTTGTCCTATTCTCTAGGTGGAGGATGAAAATTGTTTTCTCGTTGACTTAAGTACTGTTAGCACCCGATATGATCATAGTTTTAAAACTTCAAGTTCAGAGTTTTTGAACCACTTCGAACTGAAGTTCGAAGTAGTTCAAAGTGGTTCGATGGTAAGGAAAGTTTAGAATACATCGTTCAAGCCCAGAGTTGAAGCCCATTTCAAGAGTATTGATCAAATTTTCAGACACAAGTCTATGAATTTCATGTTGTAAGATTCCTAAGGGTCTTATTCCACATTTAAATTCCAGAGTTCATTCAAAGTCACAAGTTCAACAATATGCATAGATATTAACATTATAAAGCTATGCAATACATTTGGGGGAATATCACAGTAACAATGGTGAATCATTAGTGAAAATTTCTAACCATGGAATATAAAGAAAAAACAGAGTCAATTGGAGAATCGGGTTCACCCCTGAAAAGACAAACAAGGGACATAATTGTCACAGTCTCTATATTCATTTGCAATTTCATGTTTTGAGATGAGACTTCATCGTGAAACAGAAACAGTTTTATGCCCTGTCAATAAGCCTAGCACTGAGATTCCAAATGATACTACTGGTCATTACCTCCTTGGGATGACATACAGGTATACAATGAAGTTACATGGTTTGGAAAAATGAAGCCATTATTAATGCAGTAGTTCCATCGTAGAGACACAAGTGAAGCCTATAGGAGATTGTATAGAAGACCTCAGAATGGGAACCCACCTGCCTGCACAGAGCTTTGAAGACATTCCAATTCATCATTGAGCACATAGGCTATCAGAACTTGGTGTTTATATAATTCTAATTGCACAAATATAGATGAAAAAGCCAAGCCCGAATGGTAGGCATATGAGCTTGACTCTCTTAAAAAGAATGTACAACCTACAGATTGGGCCCTAGAAAAGGCCAAGTTTAATCATACAATTGGCAACATGTGACACCAAGCCCATTTCCCTTCTTATCTATGAATGCTCTGCATCCTCCAGGTAAAGCTTCATGTCTTGATTCAGAGGGTCGCGCTAAGGGGGAGGCTCAGTTTTGGCGTCGTGATGTTCCCAAATGTTTAAAAATGAATGTGGTCATAAAGGAAAACCCGACTCCTTTTCACTGAAAGCTGTGACTGCGAAAAGCATTGCATTTGAAAAATACGGCATCCAGGTTAAAGGCTAATGTCTGTCATCACCGTGGTTATAGTATATCAGCTCCAAAAGATGCAAACCGGGAGCAATTCAGAATTTCAGTGAGGGACCATTTGCTGCGACTTTTACCAAATACATCAATAGATATCGGGCTCATGTCTTATAGCCGATGTCATATATGTGAGTCACCAATCATGTCAGGTGTCAATAAAAGTTTGATGCAAGTGGCCGACACTACGTGGAAAAACATAGGATGCAGACCAAATGTTTGACAAAACGCCTGTGATCATTATATGTATGTGCACCAAAAATTGTAATTCATATATACCGGTGAAGCCACGTGTCGAGGATGAGGAATGAATACTTGGTGACTATGTAAATGGTTGAGCTCGGCCCTATGTAAAATGACTGTTTATTCACAATTGGAATTATATTGAATGGTCAGTGTTGACGATGTCGCGTGCCCTATTTCACGGATGGGCAACTCGATGATCATATGTAAACTATTCAACAGAATGCCCGTAAGTAGAGCATGACATATGGAATTATAGAGAATTGGTTTTGCACATCGACAATATTGGCATTCGAGAATGTTATCTAATCTTTAATGCAATTTCAATATTAAAACATTACCATCTCCTGAGAATGCCCCAACACCGAATGTCAAGGAGGACGTGCTCGCAATTGAATCCCAAAATACATATGTGTGATGGCTTCGACAAAGTGTTTCTTGGTGTTTGAAAATGTCACTTGCATGAAGCGGTATGTGTAGAGAGCCAGAAATGACACGCTCTAGTTATAGCACCAATGCGTCAAATCAAAACAGAGAGACATTAACATGTGTTGCAATGAGATCCAGATGGCACTATTCTATAGGAATAGATCCATTTTGAAAGATTTAGGGCGCCAAGTAACATGGACTCTCATAAAAAAATATTACTAAGGCACTCACAAAGGGAGACTTTAATGTATTCGAGAAAGCAGATGTGGATAGACACGTCCTCAAGAATTAGTTATTATAACAAGAAAGAAACCTCGAAAGTGAAGGCATGATCAATGTTGATGTATTATATTGTGTAAAGCTTCCAAGGTTGCAGCAACAGGGAATTGATAACGCTCTGTCTTGAGATCGATTCCACTAGTATCATGAGGAATTCCATCTGCAGATTCATCGAGTTGCGTGTTGTTCAAACACGATAGAAGCATCAATTTTGAAAAAGATCAAAACTGAATAACAAGGATATCTCCATCATTTGACTATTTCATAAAATATTAATATGCTATTCAAGAGAGTGCATGTGAATTATTTGATGTAATGTCAGTAAGGCTCAACAGATAGGAAAGCGAAGTTATGATTGTTGCAGATTGAGAGATAAACGAGAATAACAGTGAATCCTCCAGTGTGGATGTTTGGCACATGTAGGGGCATTCTTGGCATGTGAAATCATGGCTCAAAAAGTGCTCAAAATGGTGAATTTTAGCACCGAAGGGAAACTTCAGAAGTTGTTGACATAAAAAAGGTGCTCGGGCTGAAAGCTTTTATATAGACCCACGGTGTATACAAGGAAAGCCACCTGATTTTGAGGAAAATGGTTTCAAATATTGTAAAGTCCTCAATATTTGAATTCTTTTTGAGATAACCATGCATCACGATGTCAGTTATAAACAGTGACACCTATCATCTAAGATGGAAATGGTTGTGATCACTTTTCTTCATGAAAACATTAGAAGAGGAGTCGTGTCAATTAAGGAGAGCAAGTTATTAAAGACTAGAAAGAGGAGAGCTCAAAAGGAGATGAAATGAAATTTCATCGGGAGGTAATTAAAGATTTTAATTCCAAGAAACAGTTATTTTGGTAACCGAATGGCTATGGAATTGAAACCGACAGAAAAAAAAGATAAAGAGGCCAGCTGAAGACAGAGGGAGGGTTCCAGTTTTCTGAGTCTGGGCTGGGAGACTTTGAGCTATAGCAGAACAGAGGCTGTGAATATAGTGATAGGGGTTCCTTTTTTCCAAACTCGAGACTTTGTGTCAGGGAAGGAAATAGATTTTAGTTGTAATGCAGGGTAGGGGAGATATTATTTTCCAGATAATGATTAATGTAAAGGCACAACATAGCCTTTGTTGTTTTGCTGCGTTCAGAGAAGGAAATGTCTGCATATTAAAACTTTGATTTTAGATGCTCACTTCCTGATTGATGTTCATCTTTGAATGATATCAATTTCTTTTGAATGCATACCTGTTATCTCTGATCATCAACATGATCATCTATGGACTGTGTGCTATAGCTGTTTGTGTATTTGGAAAGAATATTTCATCTTTCTTTCTCAGCTTCGCTCTGTAATGCAGTATTTAGGCAAATGATCTCTGTAGTTTTTAGCGTTCATTTTCTTTTTAGTTAGTTAGTCTCTTTGCATCTATCTCATCTTTACAGATAGGTGTTTGTAAACCTTTATTGCTTTCAGGTTAAAAGCATTACCGATTATAGTTTAGTAAATTCATTGTAAATCTTACACGGGGAGCTGTACCCAATTAATTCAGATGGCACTTACGTTCTTCATAGAAAAGTGACCCAACTATTGTGTTGCAATTTGTCTTTCAGCCTTGGGTGTTTAGGAGTCATTTTGTGCAGGTGTTTTGGGAAGACAAATCTGTTAGCCAACAGATTTTTGGTGACTCTACTGGGGAAAGGAATCACAGTCTCAGTGTTTTCTTCTCTCAGAAATTTGAAGGTACCTCCCCGAGGATGGACGTTGGCGACTCTATGTTTTAAATCTATTGAATCTTTGGTAGAAGAGTTCCAGTGTGTATTATGGTTGTAGCTACCATTCAGCCATGGGGGGCTTGGATTGGACCATTTGCCTTGGCTCAGTATTCAGCCCTACCTAAAGGATCCAGGGAATACCTTCCCATGTTTTTTGGAGACAAATCTCAAGATCCAAATGATCACATCAAAGCAGTCACTGTTGCATGCGGAATTCTTGGCGTGCAAGAAGAAAATATATTTGTTAGACTGTTTGTTCAAAGTCTTGTTGGAAATGCTGCAGAATGGTTCCAGAATCTGCAAGATGGATGTATCACCGGTTGGAATGATCTTATGGTAAAATTTCTTGAGAGATTTCAACATGTAACCAATGTTTACCAATTGCTGATGAATATTTTTCAAATTCAGATAAAATAAGATGAATCTATAAGGGAGTTCATTGATAGACTTAATCAGACTGTTGGTAAAATTCCTCCAGCCCTCCAACCAAATGAAAGAAATCAGGTATGCTTCTTTATTGCTACTATGGATGTTGAAGTCAAGTTTCGGTTACAACGCCTTGGAATGCAAAATTTGGCAGACACACAAAAGGAAGAAATCAGATTGGATGATGCCTTGATTCTTAGTGGTATGAGACCTATAAAGACTCCACCGATGAAAGAGCATCTTTGCGGAAAGCAACACTACGTTGATGAGGAAGCTGTAAAAAAGAAGCACATTCTAGAAGAAGTCAAACCTACTCCCAATGTTACTCATTTTCAGAATCTGACGATTTTTAATGATGGAGACTTTAAAGAACCCTTGTTGGCAGAAGATGGTGCTTTAAAGATGTCAGGATTCTGCTGTGCGCATATTGAAAATGGTGCGGAGGAGAAAATCAATGCTAAAGAGCTCCTAAATTTAGGTAACAAGGTTTTACTACATTCTTCCTTTAGCCCAGAAGCTAGATCTCTCAAATCCACAGGTACAGAATGTTATCTAGTTTCAAATGGTCCAGATGATAAAGATTTTCATAATGGTATTCTGAAGTTTAGTCTCACTGAAAGAATGAGTATTGATGATTCTTTGCATTCTGAAAATTGTAATCAGCGAGTTAGAAAATCTGTCATATGTGATAATGAAGCTATATCATATTCTCCTTTTGAAACCTATGCTGATAGTAAGGT
This sequence comes from Thuja plicata, assembly GCA_018584345.1. Taxonomy (NCBI): domain Eukaryota; kingdom Viridiplantae; phylum Streptophyta; class Pinopsida; order Cupressales; family Cupressaceae; genus Thuja; species Thuja plicata. Next base: position 288,017 of record MU222875.1, read on the forward strand.
GACATATGCTGATGAGGATTTATCTTATGCTGAAAGTTCTTTTTACCATGTGAATAATGAGATGAAACAGAAAAATAACCATTCATATGCAATGCCACAACAACAAGAAAGATTAGATATTAAAGAAGACCTCGCTGTGAAAGATCTAGAATATGGAAATGAGGTTGAACACCATGATGAAATAAAATGGGAAAACAAGAATACTCAGGTTGAAAATGAGAATCCCAGCACCAATGATCAAAAAGGAGAAGAAAAGTCTGAAAATCAGGAGGGTAAAATTGTCTGGAGTGACCTTAATCCACTTTTCATGCCGATGGGATTTTGTGAGAATGCTGCTATCAAAGAAAATCCTCTTTTCCAGTCTCAAGATTCACAACTAAATAATGAAAATCTGTTCAATTCTTCCATATTAACAAATTCTGAAATTCTGATGGAAGGAAGAGAGATTGGGGTTAGTCCCCAGCCAGTTGAAAACTCTACTAAAACACCATGTGAAAATCTCATCTATGAGGAAGAGGAAATCACAGACACATTCCTATCATCAGCCAAGCTGGATCATCCCTTTAATGACGAACCAGATACTTGTTCAAATCAGATTAAGGATGAAATATTTATTGACAACTTTTCTTTTCACCCTTCTATACATGATGTTGTTGATTTGGATTGGAAAAGAAATGCTGAGATATGTAATGCCATCTTAGAAAGAGAAAGGAATAGAATTGATGAAAACTGGTTCCTTGAAAGAGGTGAAGTAGATATATACCCGAGGGCTGATCCTATATTGAAGGAGGCATCATTATGGCTGCAAACCAATCATGGCCACACACAAGGGTTGAGTCTACATGATAACATACTTAAGGATTACACATCATCTTTTGGTGAGGCTTCTTTACTCCATGTTTTTTGGTTTGAAGTAGAATCAAATCCTGCCGACGTGAAGGATCAATTCTTCAGTGAAGGAGAGTACTATGATGAATTATGGCTGTCTGGAAAAGGATGTTGTATTAACATATGCATGCATACTGTCAGTCTAAATTTTGGCACTGAAAGAGTCGTCATCAAGCGATGGTTTGGAGCTCTTCCATTAAGGTGCACTTTGTTGATTCAGAAAGGCCCCTATTTCTCTCAACCGGTAAATGGATTCACTTAACTTTTTCCTTCTTTCGGTCATTCTGGTAGGTTCTTTTCCTACCTTTGTAAATATTGTAAATAAGTTTTTGTTGTGCGTAGTGGTAGTTGGAATAATGTGCGAGCCTCGTGCTCGCTGGTAGTTTAGGTGCTTTCTTCTAGTTTTGTTTGCTGGTGTTGCCCCGCTCCCCTCCACCCTCTCTACAAGCAACTCTCAGTCTTCTTCTCTTTCTGACTCTACTGCCCAATGGATAAGGCAGTTTTCTTCTCCCAGAGATTGCTGGAGTTCTCTGATTTTGCATCAAAATTAGTCCCGCAGTTAGAGCCCCTGTTAGCACCCGATATGATCACAGTTTTAAAACTTCAAGTTTAGAGTTTTTGAACCACTTTGAACTGAAGTTTGAAGTAGTTCAAAGTGGTTCAATGGTAAGGAAAGTTTAGAATGCATCATTCAAGCCCAGAGTTGAAGCCTGTTTCAAGAGCATTGATCAAATTTTCAGACACAAGTCTATGAATTTCATGTTGTGAGATTCCTAAGGGTCTTATTCCACATTTAAATTCCAGAGTTCATTCAAAGTCACAAGTTCAACAATATGCATAGATATTAACATTATAAAGCTATGCAATACATTTGGGGGAATATCACAGTAACAGTGGTGAATCATTAGTGAAAATTTCTAACCATGGAATATAAAGAAAAATCAGAGTCAATTGGAGAATCGGGTTCACCCATGAAAAGACAAACAAGGGACATAATTGTCACAGTCTCTATATTCATTTGCAATTTCATGTTTTGAGATGAGACTTCATCATGAAACAGAAATAGTTTTATGCCCTGTCAATAAGCCTAGCACTGAGATTCCAGATGATGCTACTAGTCATTACCTCCTTGGGATGACATACAGGTATACAGTGAAGTTACATGGTTTGGAAAAATGAAGCCATTATTAATGCAACAGTTCCATCGTAGAGACACAAGTGAAGCCTATAGGAGATTGTATAGAAGACCTCAAAATGGGAACCCACTTGCCTGCACAGAGCTCTGAAGACATTCCAATTAATCATTGAGCACATAGGCTATCAGAACTTGGTGTTTATATAATTCTAATTGCACAAATATAGATGAAAAAGCCAAGCCCGAATGGTAGGCATATGAGCTCGACTCTCCTAAAAAGAATGTACAACCTACAGATTGGGCCCTAGAAAAGGCCAAGTTTAATCATACAAGTGGCAACATGTGACACCAAGCCCGTTTCCCTTCTTATCTATGAATGCTCTGCATCCTCCAGGTAAAGCTTCATGTCTTGATTCAGAGGGTCGCGCTAAGGGAGAGGCTCAGTTTTGGCGTCGTGACCTTCCCAAATGTTTAAAAATGAATGTGGTCATAAAGGAAAACTTGACTCCTTTTAACTGAAAGCTATGACTATGAAAACCATTGCATTTGGAAAATACGGCATCCAGGTTAAAGGCTAATGTCTGTCATCACCACGGTTATAGTATATCAGCTCCAAAAGATGCAGACCGGGAGCGATTCAGAATTTCAGTGAGGGACCATTTGCTCCGACTTTTACCAAATACATCAATAGATATCAGGCTCATGTCTTATAGCTGATGTCATATATGTGAGTCACCAATCATGTCAGGTGTCAATAAAAGTTTGCTGCAAGTGGCCGACACTACATGAAAAAACATAGGATGCAGACCAAATGTTTGACAAAATGCCTGTGATCATTATATGTATGTGCACCGAAAACTTTAATTCATATATACCGGTGAAGCCACGTGTTGAGGATGAGGAATGAATACTTGGTGACTGTGTAAATGGTTGAGCTCGGCCCTGTGTAAAATGACTATTTTTTCACAATTGGAATTATATTGAATGGTCAGTGTTGATGATGCTGCGTGCCCTATTTCACGGATGGGTAACTCGATGATCATATGTAAACTATTCGACAGAATGCCTGTAAGTAGAGCACGACATATGGAATTATAGAGAATTGGTTTTGCACATCGACAATATTGGCATTCGAGAATGTTATCTAATCTTTAACGCAATTTCAATATTAAAACATTACCATCTCCTAAGAATGCCCCAAAACCGAATGTCAAGGCGAATGTGCTCGCAATTGAATCCCAAAATACATATGTGTGATGGCTTCGACAAAGTGTTTCTTGGTGTTTGAAAATGTCACTTGCATGAAGCGGTATGTGTAGAGAGCCAGAAATGACATGCTCTAGTTATAACACCAATGCGTCAAATCAAAATAGAGAGACATTAACATGTGTTGCAATGAGATCCAGATGGCACTATTCTATAGGAATAGATCCATTTTGAAAGATGTAGAGCACCAAGTAACATGGACTCTCATAAAAAAATATTACTATGGCACTCACAAAGGGAGACTTTAATGTATTCAAGAAAGCAGATGTGGATAGACACGTCCTCAAGAATTAGTTATTATAACAAGAAAGAAACCTCGAAAGTGAAGGCACAATCGATGTTGATGTATTATATTGTGTAAAGCTTCCAAGGTTGCAACAACAAGGAATTGATAACGCTCTGTCTTGAGATCGATTCCACTAGTATCATGAGGAATTATGCCTGCAGATTCATCGAGTTGCGTGTTGTTCAAACACGATAGAAGCATCAGTTTTGAAAAAGATCAAAACCGAATAACAAGGATATCTCCATCATTTGACTGTTTCATAAAATATTAATATGTTGTTCGAGAGAGTGCATGTGAATTATTTGATGTAATGTCAGTAAGGCTCAGTAGATAGGAAAGCGAAGTGATGATTGTTGCAGATTGAGAGATAAACGAGAATAACAATGAATCCTCCAGTGTGGATATTTGGCACATGTAGGGGCATTCTTGGCACGTGAAATCATGGCTCAAAAAGTGCTCAAAATGGTGAATTTTAGCACCAAAGGGAAACTTCAGAAGTTGTTGACATAAAAAAGGTGCTCGGGCTGAAAGCTTTTATATAGACCCACGGTGTATACAAGGAAAGCCACCTGATTTTGAGGAAAATGGTTTCAAATATTTTAAAGTCCTCAATATTTGAATTCTTTTTGAGATAACCATGCATCACGATGTCAGTTATAAACAGTGACACCTGTCATCTAAGATGGAAATGGTTGTGATCACTTTTCTTCATGAAAACATTAGAATAATTCTAAGGAGGAGTCGTGTCAATTAAGGAGAGCAAGTTATTAAAGACTAAAAAGAGGAGAGCTCAAAAGGAGATGAAATGAAATTTCATCGGGAGGTAATTAAAGATTTTAATTCCAAGAAACAATTATTCTGGTAACCGAATGGATACGGAATTGAAACCGACAGAAAAAAAAGATAAAGAGGCCAGCTGAAAACAGAGGGAGGGTTCCAGTTTTCTGAGTCTAGGCTGGGAGACTTTGAGCTACAGCAGAACAGAGGCTGTGAATACAGTGATAGGGGTTCCTTTTTTCCAAACTTAAGACTTTGTGCTGGGGAAGGAAATAGATTTTAGTTGTAATGCAGGGTAGGCGAGATATTATTTTCAAGATAATGATTAATGTACAGGCACAGCATAACCTTTGTTGTTTTGCTGCGTTCAGAGAAGGAAATGTTTGCATATTAAAACTTTGATTTTAGATGCTCACTTCCTGATTGATGTTCATCTTTGAATGATATCAATTTCTTTTGAATGCATACCTGTTATCTCTGATCATCAACATGATCATCTATGGACTGTGTGCTATAGCTGTTTGTGTATTTGGAAAGAATATTTCATCTTTCTTTCTCAGCTTCGCTCTGTAATGCAGTATTTAGGCAAATGATCTCTGTAGTTTTTAGCGTTCATTTTCTTTTCAGTTAGTTAGTCTCTTCGCATCTATCTCATGTTTACAGATAGGTGTTTGTAAACCTTTATTTATTTTAGGTTAAAATCATTACCGATTATAGTTTAGTACATTCATTGTAAATCTTACACGGGGAGCTGTACCTAGTTAATTCAGAGGGCACTTACGTTCTTCATAGCAAAGTGACCCAACTGTTGTGTTGCAATTTGTCTTTCAGCCTTGGGTGTTCAGGAGTCATTTTGTGCAGGTGTTTTGGGAAGACAAATCTGTTAGCCAACAAGTACACACTCAAATGCTAATCAGAATACAGCCATCACCAAGCACACAATGGCTCCAGTCATGATTCTATATTAGCTGACTCCAAACACAAGTGAGGGCATGATATGACGAGTGTCTTGGGGAAATTAATTTTTGCCTTGCACAAAGATTATCACCCTTTCGGAGATGAATCAGAAATTCTTTTAGTTGAATGTGTTATAGATTATTGGGCAATCCATTTGAAACTGTCCCCCATAGAATTACAAAAAGTAAAATTGAGGCGTATAGCCCTATGAGTACCTGAATATATATAGTCTCGCAAGCAAGATTCAAGTGGCTCTGCTGTATATATACCCTGATATGTTCAAGGAATGATGTAAAAATTCCAAGAACAAAACCAGTTCCATCTTTCGAGTATTTGGCCTACAAGGAAGCAACTATTTATAGTGAGTTGGAAGGGTCGGCGTAAGACCTGTCCTCACTTGGGTCGTTCCTGGGAGATTTTTTCCTCAACCGGCAGGCCCTCTACTGTTAAAAGAATGGTAACCAGGATTGGTGAGCTTAGGAGTTCTAGATTTCTAATTCTTCAAAAGAAGAAGAGCATACTCTCCTAGTCCATGCCGTTTTCTCCTCAAACACTTTAAAACAAAGTTCTTTTCCTCCAAGCTATGTTGAGCTTGTTTTAATGATTCCTATTTTAAAGAAAATAGAAATGGAAAGTTTGTTTTGTTCAATTGACCATAATGATTTAATACTTTGTTTTGTTCAATTACTGATTTCCAAAAGTAATTATACGATGTGTTTGTTCATTAGGCCCACATATTTAGTGCTTTGTGTTGTTCATTTACTTTTCCAAATTGAATTAAATGATGTGTTTGTTATTCATGTGCTCCCAATTTCATCGCAAATGATAAGACAACATCCGATTTTCTAATTTTCCTTAAGAGGAAAAGAGCATATTATCTGATTGTCTTAGCAAATTTGAGAAATGGTTCTTTAAGTTTTGGAAAAGAAAATAAATAGAAGTGAAGATGGAAGGGGTTTGGTAGCCTATAACAACCACATTAGTATCCTTTTAGTCCAACTTCACAAAACCTACCAAAAAGCACCTGCAAATACTTGTTAAGATGAAAAATATAGAAAGCACAACTTGCCAAACTTGTTAGGATTAGAAAAATCAAATGGACAAGCTTTAAAATCAGATATGATCCTAAATTCTTACCAAATGCGATGCAGTATCTGGGATATGATCCTATTCTCCGAATACGAGCCCTTGCTGACCAAATATGAGCCAAAACTAGATACGATCTGGGAAATCCCGGATGTGATCTAGAATTTACACGATGCGAGGGTGTATTCGGGATGTGATCCTGCAAGATTAAATGCAATTCTATGATGGAATCTTGAGTCTACAAATTGCCAAAAAAGTGTTAGAAAATGAGGCTAAATTGAAATTTGAGCCCCACGATGGGCACCAAAAATGTGTGTGTGTATTTGGGTACCTGATGAAAACAACACAAACACTCAATAGGTCATTGCATTAGTCCAAATGGTTAGATAAAATTTTCAAAACCACTAATATCGGCCTATTGCCTTCTAACTAGAAAGAGTGTAATTCATAACATACTATCCCTCAGAATATGCTATAAATCAGTGACCAATACTACTTTAGTATGAAGGATTTAATCCAAATTTAAGCTAAAAGTATGAAAAAGCATGTAATATAGCTCTAAAAGATGAAACTAAAACAATGAACTAGCATGAGATAATAGATGAAATATGAGTCTAATATTAATTCAACAGCATAACAATGTATTTTTGATCTAAAGTGAAGGCTTATTTGCTATCAAAACAGGCTTCTATTTATAGAAGAATGGGAGAGAGAGAGAGAGGGGGGAAAAGGTTCATTTATGAATTAGGAGACTCATAAATGAATATGTAAGAGCCATTAATGCCCAAGGCATTAATAAGGCATGGGAGAGACATAGGCTTAAGGTCTTCATATTAATGAAGGTCTTAATGAAGCATGGGAGAAAGGCTTGAGAAAATGGACTTTAAGAAAGTCCAGCTTGAGAAAGTGGACTTTCTCAAGTGGGTTGAGTTGTTAAGTATTTCTTAATGGAATGTGACAACATTAGGAGGTGGGTTAGAGTAGAATTGAGGATTAGGATTAGATTAGCATGGGTGAATGGGTTGAGAAGGGTTAGAACCCAGGGTAGAAGTGGTTGAGATAGGTTAGGTTGGGGTTT
>MU222875.1:297777-313779 GCA_018584345.1 Thuja plicata
CTCTCTCTCTCTCTCTCTCTCTCTCTCTCTCTCTCTCCTTATGCTATATCTTGATCTTCCCTCTTCACCTCTCCCTCTTTCTATCCCTATCTCCCCCCACACACATTATGTCTCCATCTAGACACATCTCCCTCTCTCTATCCATCCATCTCTCTCTATGACCCCTTTCCTATACCTTTAAGTCTCTATATCTCCATATTTCTTCCCCCATATCTCCCTTTATCTCCTTCTCTTTCTTGTTATCTCTCTATTTTTTTGCATAAAATTGTGTAGAAAATGAATTCATTTGGTAGGTCATTAAGCAAACGATATTGTTTGTTAAAAAAAAGGTCTTAATAGAGAAGTGATCACTTTGAATCAACTATGTTCCACTTGCATGGATCCAAGCATGGCTAATATAAAATATTTGAATTTAAAAGATAATCAAGCCGCATTAACAAAAGAGGGAGAGATGGGGGAAGAGTGAGAAAAAGGGGTCAAGCATATAGAGATACAAACAAAGCTAGAGATAGAGATAGAGATCAAGAAAGATGGGTATAAAGAGAAAAAGAGGGAGGAATAAAGAGAGATGCTTGAGGGATAGATAGAGATGGAAGAGATGCATATATATATATATATATATATATATATATATATAGAGAGAGAGAGAGAGAGAGAGAGAGAGTTATAAATTAAATAAAACATCTTTTCTAACATAAAGAGAGCAGGGAAAAATTTAAGAAACCCCCTCCTAGGAAAAGGTGTAAAATAATAGCGAATCCTACATTATTTTGCGGGGGAAAAATTAATATTGTTGGCAAATTTTTTTAATTTGAAAGGAAAAAATAATAGTTGTACTGGCGATTTTTTTTAATTATATGAAAATTTTATAAAATCTTGGCGAATCTTTCATTATTGAAAAAAATTGTAGTGATAGGCACACATACCAAGAAACCAACATTATTTGACAGGGGTTTGGGGGCAGTGCCCCCAAGATAGGGTCTAGGGCCAACACACGTAGTGCACTCCCTATCGTGGTATAGGGTGGGGTCGAGGGGTAGTGCCCCCATGGGGGTTTTGGGGGGTTGCGCCCCCAAAAGCTAAAATGACTTTTATTATTTTATTAAGGTATCATGAGTTATTTTTCTATCTTCTGACACATGTCAAATCTATTTCGGGACAAAGTTTAAAAAGTCATAAAGTTTCATTGAAAGTCTCTGGAATAGAGACACGTGTCATGTAACTTGTACCCTAATCTTAAATATGAATGACATATTGGCAAATATGGTTTTCAATTACCACAATCTTTGGAAATTGTAGCCAAAAAATTTCAATTTATAGTGTCTAGCAATTAATTTAATTGATGATATTGTGAAAGAAATGAATAAAAATACATAAACCATTGGGCGATGGGCCTGGGCATTAGATCCAATATTTATAAAGTTCAAGCGACATGGCCAACCTGATATACACATTATATTTACCAAATCTTGGGTCGCGGACATGATACATTCGCCAAATGGCAAATATTCATCACTAAAGTTTTCCCTGAAAGAGAGACATATTGACGAGAAATTATTTTAAAATATTAATTTTATATCTTTTCAATATCAAATTGTTTAATATCCATTTAAACCCCTCTATTCTCAAGAGAGAGGTCACATAAAAAATAAAACAAAATTAATGCATACTGAATATTAAAGAAGTTTTTTTTACTCAAAATAATTGATGAAAGAAAAAAAATTTGGATTAATGTTATAAATGTATATATTTAGGTCAATGTTTATTTGTTTAAAAGAAAAATAACAAAGGATTAGTGTAAAAAATAAATAATAATTAAATTAAATAATAAATTTGTGAAAGTTAATGTTGTGATCAATGAATATTGATTTTTCAAAATAATAATATATTAAGTAACATATCACAATACTTCCATTAGTTTAAAATTCATGCAATAATAAAATAAATTCTAAAAATAGTTTAAATGTAGACATTATGTTGATACTCATATGTATTATATATTACTAAAATTTGGCAATACTATATATTACAAAAAAATGACAATATCTATGTTATTGTGAAAAATATTTATTGCTTGTTACTAATGTATCATAATTTATCATTCAAATTACTATATTAATATAATTATTTTACATACCTATTAATTTAATAAATTAATAGTGCAATAATATATATTTTATTAGTAATGCAAAAATAAATGTCATGCTAATAAGTAATATTTATTAATTTAAATAATTTCAATTATAACATTCAAAAAACCTATTTTTTCATTATACTCTTCAAGTAATATTTATTATTTCAAATAATTTTAATTATAACATTATAAAAATCTATTTTTTCATTATACTCTTCAAATAAATTTTATTACTCAGTTATTTTTAACATTGAAATAAATTTATTTTGAAATGAATTTATAAAATAAAATCTCTTATGAAACATAGCCATAAATATATTCAGTTATTTTTAACAATGAATTTATTTTGAAATGAATTTTTAAAATAAAATCTCTTATATATTTTTTATTTTTTAAAATGTGGGAACTTGCACCAAGTTGGCATTCTATTCCCACTAATCAAGAAATGCACGAAGATTAAATAAAATCTAAAACAACGTGAAATTAATAGTTTTCCCTGCATAAGTATGAGTAGAGGGTAAAACAAATGACGGGGAATGATGGATGGTTATCACGTTGTCATATTTGAAAAGTGAACCAATAAATTACTGGCCAAAAATAAAAAGCATATAAACATTGCTGACAATATGGCACATAAATCATATATACACAAAAGACCAAGAAGAAATGTTGCAAAAAAAAACACCTGACGATAAATATCCAGTGTAATTACTCTAGATATTTATCTTCATGTGTTACTTTGCATTAATATATTAGGATAGCAAGCATAACTCTTAATAAATAAAATCCATTGTATTGCTTAAAGAAAATGGTACATAAGGTGGCCCCAACGCCTCTCCTTCAAAGACAGAAATCAATTGTATAAATACATGACACCACTACCTATTGACAACAGCCTAGCTCCCCTATACATTCCGACAAAATTTGCTCATGCTCCTGCATGAGCTCCTCAAAATTCACCAAACTATAATCTTTGATTATGCCCGCTTTGTAAATGGACCAGGCCTTCTTCATTAGCTTCTTCTTCCCCTCTACTTGCAGACAAAAGAAATCCAAAAAGTATCCAAACAAAATCTATAAATCTTGCACCGCCTCCGCTATCTCCGTGTAGTATTCGACCGTCATCATTCTATGCACCATTCCGATGGCTAAAATCGGATGCCCACAAATATGTGCAACCGGTTGAAGTAGGTCCTCAATGAGTCTTCCATCATGAAAATTTCCACCCGCCTAGTATTCAACACCCAAGATGATTGCTATAGTTTCAAACTCCTGATCATTGGCCTTTCCGAAGATCCTCTTTATCTTCTCTTTTGGACCTTCCTCCAAATTTTCCATCTTGATGCATTGGCATGTGATACCAAAATGGTTTTTCATTGTTGTTCCACAAAAAGAAAAAACCACACCGCTTATTTAAAGAGATGGGTTTTTTCATTACCTGTCGGATCCCTGCATCTCAAAAAAAGGTAAACTTGGGAAATATAGATAGTGAGATTTAGTCAGATAATAAGGAGTAATCCTTAAGCTGAGAAAGGCTATGTGTTGTGCCGTGAATTACTCATGCCCCTGACACAAATCATCTTCTCACTGTTGCATCGGCCTATGTAGATCACCTTATCGGATGACATCCCTTGGTATGGATTGCAAATCTTCTGAAATGATTACCTGCAGGTCAATTTGCGTCATATTCTCCTGACCAATCGCAAAATCTGACACCTCTTCCACCAATCATCCTGACCGATTGCAAGATATCAAAACATTAATATTAATATCATGTTGGAGGGAAATGATTTGCAAGGTATAAATGCATATGGTTGTCATGAGAATGAAAAGAAAGATTAGTGAAAGAATGAGCATCATAACAGTCCAATGGTATGATTACTAGCTATACTAGTCCATGCACATGAATAAATCACATTTCTAATGAGAAAAAGACAATATAAAAGATAACAGTGATTTAGAAGATCCTCTCACGCACAATACATGATAGTCGTCAAGTAGATAACAATGAAAGGACCCTACGTATCAATAATACATTGTTGTACATGACTAACATATAGTGAATGACTGAAAGAACAATGATGTGTGGAGATCAAGGATAGTGAGTTCATGAAAGATCAAAAAATAGTTCCAAATACATAGTGAAGATCTGTAACTAGATGAAGAACGCCAGTTGCTACTATAAGGGTCAAAGAGCCTTGGTTACCATTATGAAGAACATTGTTATTATATGTAAAAAACATAAGAAATAACACGCTTGGTAAAAATGAGAATATATGTGAAAAATCCCATATATGAAATAGTGACCAATAATACAAATGCAAAGTTTTTACATTGTCATGATAATGCTTGCAAAGAAGAGAAGCATTTCAATACAAGGATTGAGTGTTCTTGAAGAGTTCATATGTTGTTACAAGTGATTGTTCTTGAAGGGTTTCATACCTTGTTTTTAGGATTTCTAAGGAAATCAATGTTCACTATCAATGGAAAGTAGTCATAGAAGCAATATTGTTCAGAAATAGTTATTAAATGTTCATTAGTTGTAACCAACATTGGCGACAACCATAAAAGAAAGTAGAGGATGTAACACTCTCATGAAGAGGATCAAGAATGAGCAGAAAAAGATGAAATAATTATAGTAAGCAATAGATTATGTGACAGTCAACATTGATTATGAACATAAAGGTCATGAAGGACATTAAGATGCAAAGGGAGTTATAGTTATAACTGTAATAGAGGTTGCAATGATAATTGCAAAGTTGTCAAATTGATAACTTTTGCAACTTTTTTATATTTTATATCAAATGTTGGCTTCCTTTCCTAGATGTGATACAAAATCATGTTAAATGATATTTTAAGACTATTTGGACATATTTTAAGACTACACCTTTGACCCAAGGTTTGACTCATTTTCCAGGTTTTGTTGTCTTGGGCAACTTTGTGCACTTGCTTGGCACTTTTCGCATCAATGATCTCCAAAATCTAAAAGATTAAGGTAACATTACACAAACTTTCAAAACATACAAAATAGACACTTAGGCTCTCAATAGCCCTAATTATTGTGCACCTAGTGAAATTTTTGGTTTTCACCCTTGACTCACTCCCGAGTCTTCAAACTCTGACTCTGACTCTGCACACAAAGTCATGAGTGTATATCGCAGATCCTTCATGAATTTGTGTGTAGAGTCAGAGTTTGATGACTTAGGAGTGAGTCAAGGGTGCAAACCAAAAATTGCACTAGGTGCAATAAGGTTGGGCTATTGAGAGCCTAAGTGTCTATTTTGTATGTTTTGAAAGTTTGTGTAATGTTTCCTTAATCTTTTAGATTTTGGAGATCATTGATGCTAAAAGTTTCAAGCAAGTGCACAATGTTGCCCAAGAGAGAAATAATTGGTCAACGAGTCAAACCTTGGGTCAAAGGTGTAGATTAGCCTTAAATATGTCCAAATAGTCTTAATATATCATTTGACATGATTTTTTTATCACATCTAGGCAAGGAAGCTAGCATTTGATAGAAAATGTAAAAAAGTTGCAAAAGTTATCAACTTTTTGCACAAAGATGCAATTCATGTTTTGGCAATTTCCACCAACCAAGAATCATTGGGGCTAGTTGGAAAATTTTATCAATATCTTGAGTAATCACCAACTATTAAGATATATAAACAACTTCAAATACTTATGACTTTAAAGCTATTAGTGATGATGATTTTTTATAATCAATGAAGACTTAAAGAACACCATATCTTGTTTAATGTCACATCAACTAATCAGAAAAACATGAGTAAATGTATAATTATTAACCTTATTTTTTTATGTTAACACCATATTTGATGTTACACTCGTTACACTAAAATTTATTTATAAGAAGGGAATAATAAGATTTTGCGTAATACCATATTGAATATTGAAACAACTTCTAATAGAACAAGCTAACTGAAGCTGCATGCTTTTCATATGCTTGATCATTTAGAACTCACTGATTAAGCATCAGTTTTCTTCAAAATAATAAAAATGTATGCTATCTTCAGAAATCTACATATTAAAACTACATTTACTGCCTTAACCTTGACAAGAAGGATGGTGTATTCGGTACCAGTTACCATACTTGTTCACACAATGTCTAGTACACCATCTCCATAAGAAAGGGGTAAAATTGCACCCACCACTAGATAAAACCTATCAATTCAACAAATGGAAACATACAACAAAATCCAATTATCAGTATTAATGCGTAAAGTAATGGGAATTAGAAAGGAAAGATTAGAAATGTGAGAGAAGAAAATCAAACATCCATATGTACTAGGCTGCTTGAGAAGAATGCATCACCATTTTGTCTAAAATGTTAAAGCTATTATGTTAATCTTTGATCTCTTAGAGGAGGGACTCTTCTACACTATTTAAGATTACCAAATCTAGCTGGGTTCATGGAACATCCCGAGAGTGGTCTGTATTGAAAACACACATTGTTGATTTAGTAGTCACTAAATATTCAAACAAAATACACTGCACCCAAAATATAAATGTAAACATTTCTTTATTAGTTCAACACATACCCTACAAATAAACCATTATAGGAAGCTACACCACCCACAATAATCCCTACCATTTCACCCGACTGCAGAATAAAGCATCACTCATTAGCTACGTAGATACTATGGTGGAAAAATTTCATCTAGTAAATGATGAATAACTAAAACATAAATGTTACTATACAATTTAATGTTCAAACATAATTGTTTTTGGTTTAAAAATTCCTTTGATGTCTAACAATTACTAGTAATATACCATAAACATACACCCAGCCCCATTTTTGTTCTCCTATGTTTTCTCATAGTGAGAAGATGTTACTAAAATATATACAATCAAACGTAGTATAGATCTGTATAATTATAGCAGATTGAATCACTTACTGCTTTAGGGTCTATAACTGCAAATATAATAATGGTGAGTATGAATGTGGTAATGATTTCCACAATCGCTGATGCCATAGGATGTCCAGGAGGAACATTGACAACAACATCAATGGAGACTTTTGTTATAATTATATTGAGTGCAGTTGCAGCTACTGTGACACCCACAATCTGACATATAATATAAATGGGCAACTGACAATTTCAAAGACGTAAGAGAAATAAACATAGTAAAAGGTCATTTAGAATCCAAAATATTACAATTGAAGATATTTTTTTTCAAAGATCAGACCCTGTTTGTATTTTCTATGCCAGGTTAATTCACCTCCTGAAGAGAAAGTTTTCCCACAGATGTTAAGGCAACACTAATTACAAGATTAATGTGAGCACCAGAGATATGTCCCACAGTGTAGACTAGTGCAACTATAACTAGTCCAAACATAGTAGAAACCCCAACATGAGTTAAGATCTTATCGTATTCTGTTTGTATTAGTTCTCAAATAAATTTTTAGTGTTGGCCTGTGAAATAGTATGAGTCAAATTTATGCATCAAATTGATTGAATGGGTAATTTTGGGGATGGAAGACATTTTTGTATAACATAGGAGCTCTAATGTTCACTGGAAATCACTCTACAAGCTAGTGAGGCTGATGCATCCAGATACACTTAGATATATAAATAATTGAGTATATGTAAGTATTTATAATTTCCATATCTATATATGGGAATCTTCAACATGTATTGTATCCATATCACACCTTATCTATTTTCATAAGCTCTAGTCTTCACTAACTCTACCATGCATGTACCAATCATAACTAAACTTGGTTCTTTTTAATATTTATTAAACCTTAAAAGGATAATTTATTATATTGGTTAATGATTTATGTAAAAGGGTAGCATAACAAGAAATACCTGTCACAAGTGCATAGAGAGGAAGTGTGATATAGCTGCACCAAAACTACACACCGATCCTAGACACATGCACAAGAAATCCAGATCACTCTACATTTGTCTCTACAACTGAGATGTATTATTGTTAAAATGAAGATGCATTGTTGTTAAAAGATTTATGTGACGATTTATGTTTCAGGAATGTAAGCTCAAAACCCAATTCAAAGGATTCCCTACATGTCTTGAATATATCAGGGAAGAACACTGTTTGTCAATATTTCCAATGGTAAATGAAAATGTGGATGAACATAGTAGTTTGTAGTAACATCATTGTGTATACTCACCCCATTTCAACTTTGATCATGATAAATGCAAAATTTGAATGAAAACAAGACTGCAGCCCAAACTCATACTGCACTTGCCAAAAGTGAAGTCCAAATAAGCTACATTTATACTGGAATATGTAAACTATTCAACTTTATTAGTATTTAGGTAACTACTTATTCTTGACCAAATAATATTGTTCTTACCCATATCCATAAAAGAAAGCTAGCTGGAAAGCATTCTACACAAAATAAGGTAAAATTGTTTTGTTAGTATATCTTCCATTGAGTAACAAGAAAAAAAAACAAGGAAAAACCATTATTAAACTAGCAGTTGAAAAAAAATCTCCATTGTAATTAATTTTTCTATTCCTAAGCCCATGGTTATGACACTGTATAAGACATGTAAAATTGCCAATATAAAGTAAGTATTAGTGACAACATGCCACATTACTCCTATTAAAAGCTTGAATCCATTCCATAAAAGTTGGCTCATAAGGGGTTGTGTTGCAATGAAAAATGAAATACACCAGTTCAACACACAAACGAGGAAAGGAAATTTATTCTCATTTGATATCATAGATTCTGAGAAAAGTGAGATATGTATCACTTGCTTCAATGAAGTTGTAAATCTTCATTAAATAAATATCAAACTCAGAGTAATATATACAATATCAGGTGAGACTATTAAGAAAACAAATAGGTTGTAAGCATATATGTTGATTGAAAAATGAAAATATTTGAAATGGATCTTGTTTTAATGATGTATTTTCATTCTTCCCAGCTTTAGTATATTATGTAATTCAAGAAATCCTAACTAACAATCAACACCCGACAATTCATTGGAAGCTAATTGAACATTTTCTCCCTCTTTTGTTGGGAGTAAGTATGTAACGTTATAAGATGAATACAAAGTGTAACACCCTTGTTTGAATTAACATAGACCTAGCTAGCATTACAAATATCCACAACAAAATACTGTCACCTTTCTTTAACCAAAAGATGATTCCTTTAAAATGTTAATAGTTCAACTCAGTTAATGCACACTTGTTTAACTTCCAATCAACACAGTCTTGTGGATCAAGTAAAAAAGTGGGCATCACATCAACTTAATGCACAATAACAATTACAATAAGACCATAATTACTGTTATAATTTTTTAGTATTTCTAGTTCATCTCCAGTTCATTCCCATGAAGGAAAATTTCCATGTAAATTTACCAATATAAAGTAAGTACTAGTGATAAAGTAAAAGTAACAAGAAAAAAAACAAGGATAAACCATTATTGAACTCGCAGGAGAAAAAAAATCTCCATTGTACTTACTTTTTCTATTCCTAAGCCCATGGTTATGATGTTGTATAAGACATGTAAAATTGCCAATATAAAGATGAAGATGTGGAGTTGGTGCATGCCACCCTAGGAGACAAGAGACCCAATGAGACTGATCAAACCCATTCATTTCACATGGGTATTTTCCAAAAGAATGGTCCTTGTATGTCATATTCAGATCATATACATAATTTCTTATACACAACAACATCTTCACATAAATTTATTCATACACAAAGATCTTCACACAAGATTTTGGTAACTTGGCTCAGTATTCAACTAATATTTCACTACTTTTCACATTGAGCAACAATACTACACTAAGAGTATAATATAATTTGTATAATTTGTATTGAAAGAAGAGGAACTTAATATTGTTTGATGTTGTCCAATCACCTCTTGAGCTCTTTTCCGAAACCACTTTTCTCAATCCAGCCGCTGCCTCTCATTTTATATTGCTACATAAATGTATACAAAAGATTATATGATTATATCGGGCAATTATAGTTATATAATTTCTAAAATTTATTATACTAATTTTATACTTCTAATTTAGACTGCATGATCATCAATGTTTAGGATCATACTAAACGATCCATCAAAAATATTTAGGATCATACTAGACATGAGGGACTACGATATTAAACATAGACAAACATACATGAAAGGATATGAAGATCAGAACAAATCATAGTAGTAGGCAAGTTTGAGAGTGATAGAGGTTGAAGATGTCGTCCAATGGGAAGAGCTCGATACAAAGTTTCCTAGCAATGACAAATTTAAAATGCACTTATGAGAAAAGACCTAGAATGAATGAAATTGATTAAATAATGAAGGTATATTAGTTTGAGCTTCACTTGGTTTCGATAATACTTTAATATTCTCTACTTAACAAGGCCAGCCACGTGAAGGTGGAAGCTCATCTGGCCTCACCCCCTCACCCTAACATCAATCTAAATTCCCCATTAACATCTAATTACACACTTCATTCATTCATTCATCCATTTATGAATGATAACATTCAATCAATACAATCAAATAAAATTCACTTATATGATATAACATTAATCATTAATACAAAACACTAATCAAGAATTCATTAACACATAACAATATTCATTAACATGACATAAAATTCAATATTAATACGCAACATTCATAGTTAATTACTTAAAGTTAATCAAACAAGTTTTATCAAAGAACATTTTTAAGAAATCATTTCTTTTTTTATTTTTTCTTAGATTGCTTAACCTGGAAAAGCCTTCTAGGAGCATCAATATTTTCCTCCTCTTATGGCTTTGATCTCAAATTATGGTGCTTCCTCATGTTTTTAGGAGCACGAGGCTATTGCACTAAAGGGGGGTTTGCTGCAATAACAAGTAAATGGGTTAAATTCACATAATTTTTTTTGACTGTTACATGTATTTCAATAACCAATAGAACATAACATGCATTTTTCTTTACCTGACAATGCCACATCATGTACAATAACATTTTGATTTTTTGCCACCTCAACATGGTCAACATGCTCTAAAATATTCAAAAAAGGTTACACAACCAATTGCAAATAAAGATGTTAAATTCTATTAATAATTACATAATTTATTTCCACTAGCAAATTAATACCTCTACCACTGTAATGCACATCATGTACAATAACATTGTGATCTGTCGCCACCTCAACATGCTCAAAATGCTCTAAAATATTCAAAAAAAGGTTACACAACCAATTGTAATTAAAGATGTTAAATTTTATTAATAATTACGTAATTTATTTCAAATAGAAAATTAATACCTCCACCACTATGATGCACATCATGGCCTTCATCACGCCCAGGTTCTATGATAGGATTTGAAGGCTGTAGTGAAATGTCATGCACATTGTTATCATGAAATATTCAATTTATGTTCAAAATTAACTATTCAATTTAATTTACTTTTCATTTGACCAATTTACCCGTGTCTCATCTGGTGCAGTAGATTCTTCATTATGGCTTTTGGATTCTTGGCGTAGGCATACAGCCATGACTTTATAGCTTTCCTTCAAGGCTATTCTTTTATCTTCATCTGTGGGCTCTAAATTGAATTATGTGCCCTGTATTTAATATTTAATATCGTCATTTTTGCATGTATGATTTGATTAAACAAAATTGTTTGCAAGCTTATATATAAAAATTTGATATGAAATTCCAATGCTGCTACTTACAAGTCAAGAGTGAAGTTTCATATAGCCACTAGAGCCAAGTTTGTGTTGTCCAACCTTTTGTAATCTCGCTTCTGTAGATTTTGATGTGTCTTTCATTCTATGATAAGTTTGAAACATGTTAGATTATATATTTACAAAGATCACTAGTTAGTGCATCATTACATTCTACTTAATACTATCACGTCATACCTTCTTTTGTTGTCTTCTAGTTGAATTCCTCTATCCTTTAGCCTTTTCTCTTTTGCATCTTTGATTATTTCATTCCACTCCATCGGTGGAATCATAGGAGGATGATCATACTTTGTGTTAGCCTTTAGAGCCCTTCTATATTGGTTCCTCACAATCTTTATATGTTTGGATGCTTTTTTAAGAATCAGGGCACTGTCAAAAGTTTTATTTCCAAAGAGGTCCTCTAAAGATTTAATGAGCTGATTTTTTAAGTTAGTATCTTGTTCATTCCACCTTTTTTGAAAAAACAAAGTTCTTAGATATCATAAATTTAATATAGTATAATAAATGGAAGATAAGAAAAATATTGTACCAATATTATGAAGCTACGTACCTTTTACGTATGGTGGGCCCAAATAGCTTCAATGCCATTTCAAAAAGAGTTTCATAAAAAACATCATTTCCTACAAAAACATCATGGGATTATCAGTCAAAAATGAGTTATGTATAAGTAAAATACAATTACACTATAAATAATAACAATTTTAAAGCACCTGGAAGCTTTGGTACTTTTAACGGAATCATATTTTTCTTGTTCAACAAAAATGACCCCGCAAACAAACCAGTACTAGTAACACGGGCTGATCTAGGAAATGGTTGAGCTACACTACTACTGGTCTTTGTTTTTGTATCAAGTGTAGGCCATGTATCTATTAGTGCACAAAATAGGTCCATGTGTATAAAATTCACACAAGAAAATTAATCAATGCATGATTAGCACATAACAAATTATAGAAAAACAAGGTTTTACCAGTTGTAACTGGTACAAAGGAATATTTCTACAAGCTCCTTGTTGCGGACAATGCAGTCGGCAGTATCAGATTGTTGATCGAAGGAGGAGTCTGCACTTCATCATGAGCTGAAGAATACATTGTTAGCAAAGACATTTGCAATGGATAAAGATTAAATGGGGTACTAGAAGCATCCCAAACATGAGTTGAGTTAATAATGCATACAAAGGTTAAATGAATGGTTAAAGGTTTAAGGATTATTTACATGAAGGTTGTGTGCTACAACCCTCACCTTATTGAACATGATTCATAGGTGTTAAAAAATCCTGTAAGAAGAACACATCATATTTTAGATCATGATCCATAAGATAGTATAAAATATAAACATCTATTGAACTTTAATTATTGCTTAAGATTAATTAATACTTACATTCATACAATTGACTCTATGTATCAATTCATCTTTCAGTGCCTCTGTCTCCTCAGTTTTGTTTGGAATCATCACAAGATTAAGAAATTCTTTAGTATATTTATTTTGAATCTGAGTAGCCATGAAGACAGGGTTAGATCTATGTGCGATGTCATCTAAAAATTGCACCTCAATTTCAGATCACAATTGATCTGCTATCATTTGTGCTTTTCCCTATTAATAAGTATCAAGTTGTGACATCAATATCAGTAAAATTATATCAAAATAATTCTAAATCCATAAAGAAAAGAACATAATAATATGACTTATGTTTCTATATAATTTGTAGAACTACACTAATTAAGGTTTACCTTTGATGAAGAAGGTGTGTGAGGAACATCCCTGCCTGTGTCTTGTGGTTGATCCATGTTGCCCTATGACAAAGATTAGTAATTCTTACCAATCAACAACGAAATGAAAGTAATAAATTTATCAAAAAAAATTATTAATAAAACAGTAGATTGTATATTAGAGTCAATATCAATTCGAGGCAATTGTTTTAAATGTTATACTTACCAGTCCCATGATAGGGAATTTTTTTGTATCTAAATGATTGAAATTGTAATCTGTGAAAAGGTCTTCCCTTGCACTTATTGAATTTATCGCACATACAAATACATGATTTCCCTCACGTGCCTTGAATATACAATTCGACTGCTTATGAGTTGACACAGGTCGAGAACTATTTATAAAACCTGCAATATTCCGTGTTTCTTTTTTCCTTCCATCAATATACATAGCGAGCCTTTTAGTTTGATCATTTTATTTTCATTGTATATAATTTGCTGACAATGCATACCTACGCATACTTTTTTTATATTGCACAATCTGCATCCAATTATTGTAATTGTAACAAGGTCCTAGATACTCCATCAATTCAACAACTTGATTATAACTGACCTTTATGCCATCCATTGAAAATAGGCCCAAACCATGTAATGAAGATAGAGCTATGTGATATATCCTTTCGTTAACAGAAAAATCAGTGTTAACTAGAGGTAGTTCCTTGGGTACCCATTCTTTCTGAAGATGTGTGTACCTTAAGGGAACCATCCTATCACCATTGGTCTCATTATCATAAGAACATGACCCCCCCTCAACAAGGAAAAATTGCATTCATTTATTGAATTTTCGTCTAATCTTTTGACCTCTAGTTGATCTCCCTATTTTAGACCTACTAGATGTCTCACTTGTGTCTTCTATTCCTACATTTTCCTCACTTAAGGAAGACAGACTAGACAAATAACTATTTGGTGATACCTGAAATCCATCAAATGAGAGATGTAGTAGGATCTATATATTTTGTTGACTAAAGAGAAGGAAACCAAGTAACAAATTATACTTGTCGATCCAATGTAAAGGCGTTTAATTTTTTGCATATGTAAATCATTTATTTTAAGTTACCCAAAAATTAAATGATATGTAAGCTACAAATTACATAGAATAAAAAATTTACATGATGCAAAATATACTCCATGACATTAGAGTTCAAGACATAATAACTTAATTATAAAAATATACTAGTCAAACAAATTTCTATGAATAAATCAATACCTCATACATGACATTGATCGTACCTTGACTGCATACATTCCATTGATCATGTTATTGATCATCCTCTCCATCCATGTCATCATCCTGACTATCATCATCATCATCATCATCACCATAATCATACTTTTCACCTTGATCATCGTCATCGTCGTCATCATCATCATGACCAACACCACCACCATCTTCATCACCATCATCATCATCTTCATCACCATTATCATGACCATCCTCATCATAACCATCATCGCCTTGATCAACTCCATATTCATCACCATGATCATCATCATCATCATCATCATCACCATCATCATCAGCAGGACTGGAATCATCATCATTTTCTCCTTCTTCTTCTTCATTGTGTAACAGTCGTTTGTGATCATCATTTGCTTCATCTTCTGATTCTTTAGTATCTTCTTCTTCCATCACATTATACATTACGCCGAGATGCAAATATTTTTCTCCATTTCAAACATGGGCAATGTTCTTGTGGAGATTATTGGTGACACAATAAATAAAATAATCAACAAGAAAAATAAGCAAAAAAATATATCTATTTTGAATTCTAGAAAGATCTAGCTAAAACGAATATACGAGAATGTGCAAATCAACTTGAAGGGGGAGTGAAAAGGACATGAGAAGGTCTAGATGAATTAACGAAAACAAAAATAGTGCAGAGGATGGAATATATATATTTAATTTTTTATTATTTTGAGAGAGGAATCTAGCTTATAAGAATTTTATCTAGAAGTTGAAATTAATTAAATGTAAGGGAAATAAGAAATAATGCGAAATACTTAACCTTGGATCAATTAACTAAAACCAAAATAGTAGATAGTAGTGAAGAAAAGACAACTTCATTTTATTTTGAAAGTGCCAAAGAATAGTGGTATAGGATTACTTGTCTTGATCCATATCAACTTCTTGATGGTCAAAAATTAAGATTAAAACCGATTTAAGTATAGTGGGGTCATGAGGTATTCTCCTAAGTGTGATGCTATCATGATGCCAAAAATAGCTATTTGAGAGAGAAGAAGGGGATTGTCTTAAATTGATACAAAGAAGGGGACTTCTTCTTTCAAGACAAGAAAGGCGCTTTCCTTTCTACTATTGACAAACATTGGTTGAAGGTGACTAAGAAGAGAAAGTGCCAAATTCCAATGCATTTGCAGATATGATGCTTCAAAGAAGACATTTCTAATATAATCATCCTATGACCTTAATAC
>MU222875.1:313829-346380 GCA_018584345.1 Thuja plicata
TGATGCTTCAAAGAAGACATTTCTAATATAATCATCCTATGACCTTAATACTTTTGGATATTAGACATGAAAACTTATTAAAATCATTATGATGCTTCAAAGAAGACATATAGAAGTACTATGAGAATTTTTTTTCTGTGGTCTTATATTTCTAATTAAACTTTAAAAAACAAATTAAGTTGTTGAGTTTTTGCCAAATTTTCACTGAGTTTTTGCCTTGTTATTTTTTGAGCCTTTGCAAGAAATTTTCAGAGTCTAAGTATTTCAACTATGATCTATTCCATTAGATTTCTCACACGACACATCATAAGTTAAAGATAAATATTATAAACAACTTGTGGAAAACACATTACATGGCTTCATTCCAGGGACTACAAAAATCTCAAGGCTATCATTAAGTGTCTATTGAAGTAAATTTGAAAACACATAAGAGGTATTATGGACTTATGAGTTATTGAAAGAGCTTCGTAGTTTACATGAGCAATCATCTATGCTTTATGGATGATTGAGTTTTCATTCAAACACTCACAATCCTATCATCACTGCTAAAAACATAGCACACAAAGTTTATCACTACATCAAACAACACAATTAAAGGTGATGTTATTAAAATGATTTGTCATTATCTGGCTGGTGTGACCCAAATTAGATTGTAAAAACTTTAAAAAAAGAATCTACAAATTGTTACTCTTAGCAATTAAGAAAGATAGATCTTTTACCTTTTACAACTAAATACTCTAATCTTATGTTTTTTTAACAAGAACATTTTCAAGATCACAAGAAAGCAACACAACAGTCGTGTCACATATGGCTATAATATACAATTTTAAATATGAAGAAAATGAAAGTTATACTGATAATTTGAATTATGTAGAAAACTATTGTCCTCAAATGTAATAAAAAAGTATGGCAACTTTCTTCACTTCAACAGATTGGATAACAATTTTTTAGGGATATGGTTCACAATGGAGTTGATAGAAACAACAATGCATTTTTGTTACTACCAGAATCTGAAACATTCACTTTTGAAGTTGCAGATGAACTAGTGAAAAATATTGCAATAATAACTAGAATTCTTGAACAACTAGGAAATTTTTAAAATGAAGAGGATGTTGATGAGTTGAGCATATTTAATGCATTATACCAGCCAATGAGTTCCTCTAAAGTTCTCTAAGTCAAGGATAATCATCTTTTTGAATTCTATGGTCCAAGTCTGTCTCTTTCTTCTTCTTATAATGAATAAGCTGAACTTTCTCTTGTAAGTCGCTCTGAAGAGATGGGAATTAGTGACAAGTCTGAGATAGAAATTGATAAGAAAAAGAGGGAAGATCAATTCAACATTAAATTGGATTATCATGAACAAGAAGAAGATTACTATCCTTATATTTCTCATATTCCAAGTTGGTGCTTGGCTTCCTCAAATGATAATAGTTTTCCTTCATTGAAAACTATAAAGAAGTTGAGACTACAGGGTTATGTTTAGTTAAAGATGATAAAATAGTTGAATTGATTACAACCTAGAATGCCAAGGCTATTTTAATTGGTAGTAATATTTTTTTTGCTAGAGTCCATGGCATTGGTGGCAGTCTTAAATTTTCTTTGACCAGAGTTGATGTGAACCTAGATTTGCATCTGATACGATTGTGTGATACAGTTTCCAATTGCAGTTAGTATGATTTCATTCAAGATTTTAATTTTTTAAAGCAATGTATGAAGGAGTGGCTAGTGACATGCAAGATTATATACAAGAAGCCATTGAAGTATATGATAAAAAATGGTTGATTGGTCATGAAGTTCTAAGCATATTTTTCTTCTATGAATTGAGTCTTCTTTAAGTTTGCATGCTATACTCAAGTCTACAAGAGCCATATGAGGATGCGTCATTTTCTTGTGGTGGATCTAACTTCTACCATTTTGTCGATGACTTTGCATGAGCAGTTTTGGGTATTTGGAGGCTGGGTTTTCTTGCCTTATACATATTTAAGAAAATTTGGTTGTGCTTGGTTCCCATCTTTGTCTTTTTTATTTTTCCCCCCATCTCCTTGCTCTTTGTCAGGCTATGTAATCTTTCCCCTACTATGCTCTTTGACTTTGTAGCCCAATGGATCATCGACTCCTCATTTTGTCCTTCATAATCCCTGACAATGTTTGAAAACCACCCAAAAATCCTAAAATTAAGTCTTTAAAAAAAGGTGAAATTAGAGTTTAAGAAGCTCCACCTTTGGTTTTTGTGGTCACAAAGAGGCTCAGTATGATACAAAAGAAGGTGAAGATGATTTTCTTCTTATGGTTGGAAGCATGTGCAAATGGTTCTAAAACCATTTGGAACAATCAATGAAGTGCTTGTTGTGGGTAGTCTTATTCTTGCAAAACTATTGAATAAGATTGAGATTACCAATGACATAGATGGAGTGATAGGTCAATTTAAACATATTCTTCTTACTTGGAGAAGAGGACTCACTTTTAAAAATTAGATTGTCACGTAGTAAATTATCCTTTGTTCTTCAGAGCTTCCTACTAAAGATTTTTTATGAGATCCACTATACCATGAATGGTCATGCTTGGCTGATAGAAACCTAACTCAATCTGCTATTCCTTCAATTGATTTCAGGCAATCCCAATTTTCAGCAGAAATAACATTCTTATCAAATAAACTACACCCAAATGAAAACCATTTTACAAGACTAAAAATTACCTGGTTGAAGTCCATAACAGCAGTTCGAAACTAAAAAGTTAACATCCAAAAGAATCAATACTTCTATATGTCTTCCTATCTTTTATATGTAATTGCAAGTATGAAGGCATGGCCTAGTCTACAATCACAAGGATTCTAGGATTATGCAATGCAGATTAACAATTTATATTAACAACTTCGACTTGAAATTAGTAACAAGAAATTCAAATAGGTTAATGATGTCTTACTGGTGATCAGTACTTAAGAATATATGGTTTTCATGATAATCCTTTCAAGCTACCTCACTACTTAAGTAATTACCTCTTATGGAGGAAAATGGGCTCAATTAATAAGAAGTGTAAAGAAAGGAAGAAGGCAGTGTACCCCTTTCCTTTGAATCTAACCTATTATACTTGTCAATCTTCTTTAGACGAGAGATTGAGAGATATTTGGCAAAGATAAGCTTACATTTCTAAATGACTAGAATCTTTTTTGACAAAAAGAAATATGTTAAAGATCACTTATATCTTGGGCCAACATATATTCACATACCCAATTTAGAGGAATATTGCTAGGGTCGTGCCAGATCAACACTGGAGTAAATCAAAGCTTTCAATCTAGAATGGGATGTAGATGAGAAGATGATGGCTTGGAAATGTTGGACTAAGTAATGGACCTATAATGTCCCGGGTATGGATTTCATATAATTTATTAGCTTCCTTAATCTTATGCCATCTAATATTGTAATTGTAATTGAAGTGTGTAATATAATTTCTTCACCACATCTCCTTGCTAAATTTACTCCTTGATTTTACACACACACACACAACACACAGATATATAGAATATTAATTTTCTTTATCACATAATGCTGACTGAGTATCTATTTTGTGGATTGGATTGTGGAGAACGCTGATTGGATATTCCAATTCCTCCTTCCATATGCAAACAATCAAAACTATACTAAAAATATTAAATCAATTCCCTACGTGATGAGCCAAGATGCCTAGCATGATCACTTCATGAGACATCAATATTGTGCATCTATATTCTAGAAGATTGACAACTCTTTCCACCTGTCTTGATAAGGACATATTGTAATATCTTATAAATACTAAAATTATGCATAGAAGGGAAGTCATCAGATGATGGCTATGTTTGCACTAGGTGGATACACATAGACCCTGAACCTTCCCTCTCTCCATTATGAAATCTCTTTCTATCTTCGTTGAGTGCCAAAATCTATTGTGGATTTAACGTGACTATACTTTTAATTATTAGTGCATTTGGCTCTTGACTTTAGTCTATGTCTATCGAAGGGTCTCCTCCCTTTTCCCTATCATAATCCTCTCATCTTTGATTGGTAGCTTATTGCTTTGTTGCGGCCAATTCTGAGTATTAACACTTTCACATAGACCAGTCAATGGGAGTAATTACCGATGGGAGTTGTGTTCGATGGGTGATGTTACTTAGTCGACACTCATAGTCCATTCTCATGATTTACCCCATTACATCAACATATCCCATCAAATCTAGGGCTACAACAGTTGGGGGAGGTGATAAAGAAGATCATAAGAAGGTGATAGAATTGAAGAATACACATGGAGGAGAAAGCTTTAGCCAAGAAATTATAAATAAAGAAGGTACTAGTTCAAGATGAAGAAGGAAGCTCTCAGATCCCCACCATAGATATTTGTGGAAGGTATCAAATGGGATGGATAATACCAAGGCATCAAATATAAAAATAACCCTAATTGATCTGCAGAGAATAAAAAAATCTATCTAAAATAGTAGAGAAAGAACTTGAAATACACAATGTAGAAAATAATTTAAAGAAAATAATGACTTACAATAACAATAATAGATGCACTGTCGATCCCTCCTCCCACCCGCAAATGCTTCGGTTAAAAATGAGTTTCAATTTTCACTTTTTTTTGTTTACAATATGCATTTGTCAATTATGCGACCTTGTATCATCCCTTAAGAAATTTCAACCAAATCGTGCTCATAAACAAAAAAAAATGAATCTATTAGGCCTAGAAAGGCCTTGGTCAAAATTAAAGGTTGAAAATTGACCTCAAATGTATTAGTGAAGGTATGAGCTTGAAAACTTCAATTAAAAATTATTACAAATGATTAAAAAAACTCTATTAAAAAGATATTTTGTCCCTTAATATGCCGAGAATATTAAAAAAAAGATTTAGATTACTATAATCAAATCAATATACTTATATATTGCACTTAAAAATTTGTTTCCTTTTAGTTGTATTCAACAAGATATCAATCTTGCTAAGAAATGTCTTTTTAATTTGATTATATTATTATTCTCTATTCAACATTATTAGTTACATATATAATTTTCTTAAAATTATCTTGTTAATATTCAAAAGAATACAGAGACACAAAATAGAATATATTTTATTTATATTCTTTTTAAGATACAAAGTAAAAATAATAGATAAAAGTAATCCTAACTATGAATCTTTGTTTATTATTATCTTGGAAGTCATTAGTGATTCTTGCTCTACAATTTTATTTTTATTTTTTTCCTACAACTTGAACTACCACATGTTGCCCGCAATGGGTGAGGGCCATGTCCCTTCAAGGTTAACTTACCTTGGTATTTTCCTTTGCCTCTTTGCAGCCTTCTAGCCAACAAAGATTCAAATTCTCTTTCATTCTTATGAAATTCAGTAAATAACTCATCAAGACCTTCAGTACAACTATAAAATTTCTCACTAGCATTTCTCAAATATCCACCTCTGGCAGCAACTTCCCTAGCTTTTCCAATCTTTAAAGTAGACTTAATTGCAAATTTTATCTTAGAAGTAGCAGGCAAACTATTGTCAAAATAATTTAGCTCAAATTTAGTTAACTTACCAATAGTAGCATCCAGTGAAACATTCATCTGGGGTATAGATCTTAGCTCTTGTATAGAAGATACATGAATAGCATAACTCGGTAGCAGGGTTCTCAACATCTTTCTTGTAACATCATATTTTGTTATGATCCCACGAGCTCCTTTGATAGAATTAATAGTCTCCATAAGTGTTGTACTGTACTCTATTATATTCTCTCCTTCCTTGATCCTCATAGAATCAAGTTTACCCTCAAAAATTTTTCTTTAGCCTTCTGAACATGTTGATCTCCACCATAGGTCAAAACAAGCTTGCCCCACGTCTGTTTCGAAGTCATGCAACCATCAAGTTCATCGTATTCCTGGTCGATAAGTGTAGAAGTAATCTCAATCATAACTTATGTATGTTCTTGTTTCTGTCTTTTCTCACTAATTGTCAAAGGTGTAGTAGTCAGTGCTACATATTCATTATCAAGAAAGTGAATTCCATATTCTCCTTCTCCAGACACATGCAACCTCATCCTACTCTTCCATGTAGAGAAATGATCCCTTTTCAGCTTTGGTGCTTCCCTCTTATACATCTTTAGATCTTGACTCAAGTCCTTTTAAACTTATCACATCAGAGTAACTAAGCTCTGATACCAATTGTTAGTCCACTGAGAAGAGGGGTGAATTAGACAAATCAAAACTTAATAACTTCAAACTTAACTCTTTGATTCACTCGATAATACCGAATACGGTAATCAACCAAATCATCAATAAACTTAATAACTTAAATAAAAATACATCTCATATATGTAAATAAATCATTCAAACTTAGTAACATCAAATCAACTCATATAACTCCAAATTTAACTCAGTTAACACCATATTTAACTCGGTTGACACCAGATTTAATGAGGAAACACAATTTGGGAAAAACCTCTATGGGAAGTATAACCCACGATAAAAATATACCCTTTTGAAGTACACTCGGTTAAGAACATATCATGTTAAAGATTACAAGCACATTTTTTTAATGTGACCCTGTTATAGGATTTACCTCAAATCTGTTAAGATATTCACCTTGTTAGGCGTTGCCTTGTTTGAGGTCTTTAAACAATATTTTGGAATTTCATCTAAGTATAGGTTTTAGAAATAGGACTATTAAATCCACTCAGTTAAGAGATTTATCTATTACGAATATTAATAAGCAACACTAAACTTTGAACTGTAAATATAGCAACTACCTTTTCTTGTGTCAGATCCTTTATTCTCAATTGAATAATGGCATCACATACTCCATTAATCTCTTTCTCATATTGTAGATTATTCAATCTCTATTTCTCTATTCTTCTTAGTAAATGTTGTTCTTCACCTTCTTCTTCTTCTTTGTTCAATTCCCCAGCCTCTCTAATCTCTATGTATTTCTCATTCTTTATATAGACATAATTTTGCCTAATTTGATTTTCCTTCATTTTCACTCATTCGTTTGATCATCTTCTTCATAATTCACTACTCGGTAAACCATCTCACTTTTACCTCAGAACTTGTACTTTTCTTGGAACTCTCCATAATTGATTTTAACCACTTGATCTTTGCCTTAGATCTTATCATTGAATTTTCCCATTAGTAGATCTTATAAAAAAACATCATTTAATTCATTTCCTCATCCAAGTCATCATCGCTTTACATTAAATTCAATCTTCTCATCATTTATAATCAATATCCTATACTAGGTAAATGTGCTTTGCAACTCTGTAACTGACTTCATTCAATGCTCAGTGTCTAACTCATCTTAGGTGCTCAGTGCTTGACTTTCACTCGGTGCTCAGTAACTTGTGACTGACTCACATATCCTACCAACTGACTCTATCTAGCTTGGTAAAGTAACTCTTTAAGTCATAACTTTAACTCTTTGCAGTTCCTGACTTGATCAATAAATTATAGTGATTTAATAACATTGAATATATAGTAGAAAAAAACTATATCATCATTACTTAATCATTTTCTAGTATGTATTTGTCACCCATTTAACTTCTCCTCTTAAGATATGGTAACATAATAAAAATCAATTCCTTGACATTAATGACAAAACAATAACTAATCTAATCATTTCTATAGTCATGATACTTAGTATCACTTGGTCTTCATAATCTCCATCAAATATTCATAAGTTAATCAACACTCCATTCCTAAAGGATCTTGTAGTGGATTGTCTTCTTCCCCATGCACATGCAGATTTTATACCCTTTAATGATGATACTATAGAGGAGCTTGAGTTTATCAGAAGTCTTTCTTGTTTTAATGGATCAAAGGCTTATCTTCATATTCCTACTCCTCACATTGCGACCACAACTCAATATTCTTCAACTTTCCTTTTCTTCATTAGATTGGTATTATCTCGTGCATATCCCCCCATTGATTCAATGCAATATGGCATTGTTCTTCCAAACATAACTAATTGGGATTCATATCTTACAAATATAACATCCTTTTTTGTGGAGTCTCATGTTGCAGATTTGGAGGATTATTTTGAGGACATTCATCTCCTCTTTGTTGATATCCATATTAATGTTATTAACTTGTCTTCATCACTCATGCATCCTTCTCTTCATCATCTTTTACAATTTCTTCATTCATCATCTCCTATATTGATTGGACATGTACTTGATCAGTTTATGGCATCATCGTCCATCATGGACATAGAATCATTTGAGAAGTTTCTAGAGGCACATACATTTTGGATTTGGATTCCTACACCTTCCAGTTCATGGGAGTGATTTCTTCTATATCCAATCGATTTATTTCTTCCTAAGGGGATCTAGAGGTTTTTTGCAAGCAGTGGATCATGTTCTGTCTTCAAGCATTCATCATTGGCATATGAGCTACTTCTTCATTTAGGGAATTTTTATCCTTGTTCTCTCTCTTATGGGGGGATATTCATTGTACTTATGTGACCAATTCAATATTTGGGGAGACACTTGGAGTCCATCTTAGTCACCTGTAGTAATTGTTTTTTTAAACCTTTTTAGTGCATCTCTTTCTTTTGATGACGAGTTTTTCCCATGTGGTTTTTCTCCTTTTCTAAATTTAGAAAGACCTCATTGGTTTGAGTTGCATTTCTTTATAAATGAGTACCTAATCAGGCCTTCGTTTTCAAGACTCATTCATGCATTTCATTCTTAGAGCTTTTTTGTCTCCCTAAGCTTCACTTAAAGAGCAGTGTTATAGCACGCATATTAGTTGCATTTGGCACATTGGCATATGGTTCTTTAATTAATTGAGCACATGTTTGCACATTCATGCTCTATCTCAGGTTCACTTGGTTGAGCCTAAATATAGGTTAGTCTAATTTAGTTAGGCTCTAGTTTGCACATTGTGCATATCATGCACTTCTGGTATCCATGTCTTACCTTAAGATTTCTATTTTTAGTAACCACTAGTTTTTGGATATTTTTAGCACTCTTTCTTTCTATAAAAACAAGTCATTAATTAATTGTAATTTATCCCAATCCTAATTCCAATTTCATTCATGCAATAAATCTCGGGTTGTTATAGAGCATATTATCTTTGCTTGGTCTCTTTTTTGTGATAGGTGTTTTTCTTGCAGATGATTCTTGGATCTTGTAGTTGTTTCATCTACTCCTACATATAAAGGCCTTGGGTATATCACTAGTAAAGGAAAAATAAATATATGAGCTAAAAGTTTAAGCAATAATTCTACATGTGTTGCAGGCTCAAGTGCATCAAATCAAAGAATGGAATGTATGAAAAGTCTACATTTCCATAGGGAAGGACATAAAGAAGAGGTGTTAGGATCTTCACCCTTGTTCTATTTGTGGGTTGAAGAATTACTTTAAAAATTCACGTTGGAGTAAAAGGTGGGATCGACAATCTAAGAAAAATTATATGTAGATATAGTATGGGTGGATCAATGGATCCATATGGGAAAAAGTTACAAATATGTTTGAAAGGTTGTGCAAACCTAAATTTTCAGAAGTTGGTGAAAATAGTGTTCAAACAAGGTTTCCTATTTGATTTAAAGTAGTTGAGGAATTCATGTTATTATTAGCACACTGGAGTGTCACGAGTATTCTATATGTTAGAGAAAGGAAGGGAAAAAATTGTGATCTCTCATGAAGGATAGAGATGAACAAATGGGTACATAATTTCTATAAGAAGTGTACTAAGTGAGTCTATAAGACTATATAGATGCCAATATTGCATGGTGAGTTGCAAAGATTCAATTTGTGAGTCTTCTTAGCATCAAGGGAGAGTATGTTGGAAAATGATGCTAAGTGTGCAAGTGAAAATGAAATTATTAATGGCAATGTAATTGGAGTTTTTGAGGAAGACATTCTAAACTAGACTTTAGTGTTATTTTGGTAAATTTTGATATGTATAGTAAGTTCTACATTTTAAGAGTTTTTGTCAATTTAAAAGCTATGCATGTAAATGCAAGTACAATGTTAAGAATGTTATCAAATTTAAAAATTAGATTTGTGTGTTGAGAGAATATAAAAACTCTTTATAGAGGCATGGTGTAATTGGTTTTGAATAAATAAAATATGTTTATTTGTGTGCCAAATAAAATTGTGTTTGTTACGGAAAATCTACATTTGTTATAATTGCTTGTGTTTATTTGCATCCATTTAAAAAACAACACCTAATTCTCACTACAGTGGGTACTCACACTAAGCCTTCAATGAATTTTTCTCTGTTTTTTACTTTTATTTCATCTTTAATTTCATGGGGGATTTATGTTAAATTATTGTAATACGGTGCTATAACAATTTTTGGAGTTTTTTTACTATAGTGAACACTTGCACTAAGCCTTCAATGATTTTTTCTTTATTTTTTAACCTTTCTTTCATCTTAATTTCATGGGGGATTTAGATAATTATTGTTATGTGATGGTAGAATAATTTGTGGATTTTTTTGCAATCGTGGCATACCATGAGACTACATTTATTTGAAGTATTTTACAAAATAGGTCACATGAATTGCCTCTTGCGTTTTTTAAAATGTTACTTAGATTACATTTAACCATCTATACAAACAAATTCTTTAAGAAACACTAATTTATTACCATCAAGATTATCAACAACCTTTCATTCATCATAGTAATAATTAAACAATAGTGATGAGTTATGAAAGCTACATGCATTAAAATTGATTAAATACTATTTTAGATTATTGAGTTTGTCATCTAATCCCTCAAGAAAAATGATCTCCTAATAAAGAGATACATATATCTACATCGCGTATCTAATGAGAAATGTTTTTCCAAGAACATTGGAATTGTTTAGTAAGAATGTTAGAATCCCCTATCTAAACTATTTTCAAATTGACTAGTTTAAGATTCAAGGGGATGAAAAATGCATGTATCAAATGTGAAGTTGTGACAATATACTTTATAATGATTTGAGCTCTTTGATTGTTGATTTTCATGTACACAGTTCGCCTCAATCACACTCTTAAGATACATTATTGCCATTCCATGCATGCAAAGAGATAGTATATTTGTTGGTGCAAAAAGCTCTTATCTATTGTTAGTGAAGAGGGTTTCTATTATATTAATATCGTATCGATGATATAATCTTTAGCTGATTCATAACCTAATTAATAGATTATACTTAATTCACAATAACATGATAAAAAATTACATTAACTGTCCAATCACTTATAATTAAGTTATCTTAAAATTATAAGACAAAAGATAATTTATGTGACATGTACAAAATTATATGATAGGAAAGAGAAAATGAGTGAAAACAAAGTAAAAGTGTTTGAAAGATCAAACAACCTATAATGATAACGTTGATGCGTACTATGACACACTAACTCAAGTAGGAGAATAATATTCTCTCCCACTCCTAAAAGGAAACAAATTTTCTCAAAAGTATATATTACCAAGTCATGGCTATGCTAGGATTGCATATAAGTTGATTTTTTCAAAAATGTTAATTGGATAAATGATAAGGAAAGTATAACTTGTGAAAGATGGGAGTACTTAGCTCAATAATTAAACAATTGGTGCCATTGGTAGGAAGCGGAACAAAGTTCTAGAATCAACCAGACAAGGAACAATGCATTAAAAATATCCTAAGTCCAATTCAGAAAGTTGCACATATAAGCAACACATTTGATTAGTTGGCTCACAATTGTTTATTTAATTCTATGCCAGCAATTTGATTACAAATATTATGATCACCTTCTTTTGTAGCATGCCTCCTCCATTTCTTGACTTGCTATTATGGTGCAACCATATGTCTTCTGTAATATCAATTCCCTTTACCTTTTCTCTGTACACCCTCTTCCTGGCAAGTTTTAGTATTGCAGCCTCTCTTCTCTTAATTTTTTTCACAATAACTTCTCTGTTCATACTCTTACTTAGCACCCACAATGTACTCTCCAACCATTCATCTACAACTCAAGAGCGTTGATTCTCACCCACCTATTTTTATGAGTTATCTGCTATGAATTTAGGTGTTTGGAATGGGATAATTTTGTAATTGTATTGTTAATGTAGAAACTGTTGGTAGTGGATGCTATTCTGAGAGGTGGGGTGAATTAGAATAGAGAAGAATTGAAACATTTTAAACAATTTTGAGCAGACATAAAAGGAACTGTAAATCATAGAATCAACTGTATACTCATATATGGAATTAGATACAAGATACCTGAGCAAAAACACAACTCACAAAAAGAGACAACACAAGAGATTTATGCCAAGTGGAAAAACCCTCAAAAACTGAATTGGTTTTCGTCATAGGATAAAAAAAACCACTCCAAATGAAATACCTATTATGTAATACCCACCTCTTATGTTGCTTTTCTGTTTGTGGATGCCAAACTCTTTTAGGCATTTTGGATGTATGTGATGATTTAATCAGGTGGTTAGATGATATTTATATGTTACATTTCAGTATATTGTTGATCCATTATTATCATGTTGTATCATTTGGGTATATGTGATTTAGGGTTACTATGTGATGATTATGTATATGTTAGGGTTTCATTTTGATTATGGTTTTCTGACAATACTGACCTTAGAGTTATATGCACATGGATCATTGTATGTTTTCATTACTGTTTGATGTGCTTGGTATGGTATGGGACAGAGTCATAGTTACTTGCTTCGGCGAGATCCACACGATAACCTAGTCTC
Source organism: Thuja plicata (assembly GCA_018584345.1). Classification (NCBI taxonomy): domain Eukaryota; kingdom Viridiplantae; phylum Streptophyta; class Pinopsida; order Cupressales; family Cupressaceae; genus Thuja; species Thuja plicata. The sequence continues at coordinate 326,514 of MU222875.1, forward strand.
AACCATTGCTTGCCATATGATATATACATGTATGTAATTGGTTTCAGATTATGTAACCTTTATATCAGTTATTTATTATTGTAATCGTAAATTAGTTTGTTTAAGTAATTCTATGTCAAGGAACCCTCGAGGAATGTTAATCATGTATGAGTTGTATTTCATGTATGTCATGTACTTCATTATATTGCTTCCGCATTGCTATTAATATTGTTTGTAAACATTTAAAAAACAAATTATTCTGTGAACTTAGTGTCGTGTTTAGGTTAAGTTCTCATGGGTTCCCTGGCGGGGCATTACATATTATTTATGAGCACCAAATCCTTACAACATTTCTGCAGCTCCAACTGCAAGGGCTACAACCCTTTCCTTTCTTACAATGCTTTTGATTTACCAGACTTACATATATACATAACTATATGTTGTCAACTCATACATCTATATATATAAGTAATCATAAAATTACTACTCTTAATCTTCTGCAAAATACTCCATATACAAGGAAATATATATGCGTATCTATTACAACCTTATGCTTCACACACTTAGCACACACATATACTCTCTTATATAGGGATGTATTGTAGAAATTTTACATACAAGGAACCGATATCAGTTACAACTGTGCAACTTTTTTTTTGTACAACTTATGAAACTATTTTTTTTTAAATAAGTTACTTGACTATAACTATTACAAGAATGTTCACAAAAAACCAATATTAGATCAAAAAACTTCTAATAGGGTTAACTCATGTTTTTCACAAAGAATCAATCTTTCAGCTTCGTAAACTGCCAAAGTCTTTTCCCAACTGAAACATCATGAAACCAACTTTGTCGTGAACCAACTAATCAACTGTTAACCATTTTCAACTGCCTTTCCTTTTTAAAAAAAAATACCACTATTTGAAAATAAAACATCAGAACAAATGATATTGACCATGAATATTTTCACAAACAAAAACCATAAGTAAGTTTTTTTTCTTTTAACAAAATGATACTTCTTCAGCATAAAAAACTTTTCTTTTACCAAAAATAAAGCTCTGCAAAAACTGAATGTTTCCTTGACATAGGCTAAAAAATAAAACACCCGTGTTTGCATACCTATCACGTTGAAGATCTTTAATAACTTTATGGCTTTTTTAGATGACAAAATAGAGAAGAACCATTATTGAACACAAATCCCTCTGTCTCTTCACTGTTGTTTTGAAGACCATTAAAAACTGCTCATTCTGATTTGAAAAGGACCATCATTGTAATCATCAGAAGAAGCTGAGTAACATATTTCAGAACCAGAGTATAATCTAAGAAAGAAACCTCAGAGCAAACTATACAATTGACCATGGCGGCACCTAGGCAAGGGTTTCACAATGAAACCTAAAATGAATGAGTACCTTCTTTCGAATAGAAAATCCTTAAGGAAAATAAAACTTGATTTGGAATCCACCATAAGTCTTAACACGTGGCTTTATCATGCCCAAGTAAAACAACTCACCGCTATAACCCAAAGTCATAAACATGATCATGAGTTAAGTATGTGTCACAGTCAAATAAACCAAACTGCCAGGTAAACATAATGACCAATTTAGAATGTGAATATGCCTTCATCATTACAGAATTTTCAACACTTATTGTCACCTTTCGCATCAAGGACAACATGTCTAACAAACTCCCCCATTGTCCTTGAGGCAAAACCATTTGCACTCCTTTGTATATCATATTAACAAATGTATATGATTGTTCAAACTGATCACATAAAAAAATCAGAGCAACTCATACTTACTTGCATATATGTCAATGATAAACAGGCATTTACATCAATGTATGAAATAAAATATACAAAGCAACACAAAAGAAATGCCATAAACTGTTCAATCATTGTGTTGATCATACAACCATTGGAGGCTCACAAATGACCATAAGATTGGATCGATCTCATATAAACTGAGGCATAAACTTGTCACTGTCAAACTATCCCAAATCTCACAAACCAAACTATCCCAAATCTCACAAACTTGCCACTGTCAAACTGTCCCAAATCTGAATCATTATAGCATAGATTTTTATTTTCATTTTTTTCTCCCCCATTTTGCATCAAGGACAGAAAAGAACTATTTTTAATGCCAAGATAAATACCAAAGATCACGTATGCCAATACCAGTGCTAATGTAGAAATGTCCATGTATCAATGTAGAAATGTACCATGTAGAAAGTACCTAATGTCAAATCCAATACCAACTGTCATGAGGTGTCAAGAAAATAGCTGAAAAACAATATCATTTACCCTGAAAAAGCAATATCATTTACCATTCATGTACCAAGATATGTTCCAATTCTCCCCCTTTTTGTCATCAAGGACAAAGATGGAGAATCAGATATCATGTGGAAGCTGCTAGTAACAGAGAATACCAAAACAACACAGAAACCCCTGGATACAAATACCATTGAGAAAATAGGTTCTCCCCCAGAATCAATAAACTACTTTGACAGAAAATGAGGAACCATTTGTATCATTAATATCTTATAGCAGTAGACATGCCAGTGTATACCACTGTGATCAAAGAGATTCACATTAAAGAAAATATATCACCATCCGGAATGGAATCTTAAACAAAGACTGCATAATCACATCCTATTAACCAAAACACTGTTCAACCAACACTGTGCAGATATATAAGAACAAAGAACAAAATCATCCTATCTCAAAAGGTCAAAATCAATAATTCTTGGTAAAGATCACTAAGAATACTCAATAAAATCATCAAAAAATACTGAAGAGAAGAACCTGTAGACCAACCTATCATTCATATTTACATGCCAAATAAATCCAATCTCTGCCATAAGAATTATTGCAATCTATATGCTAAATCTACCACACTGCAAATATCCTCCAATCATGTCAACTATTAAGTTGAATATGCTGAAGTTATAAAGAACATTCAACGATGCCAAGTATCTCCTTCATGCTACAAGATAGATCAAAGTATGTCAAAACCAGATTTGATCAATTTCATGGATATTGAGGACATGACCAAAAGTTTGTCATGAGCTTGAAAAAAAAACCGTGAGAGATATATCCACCACTAGAACAAATCAGAGTCATGCAAGGCCAATAATTTTAATATCATAGCTAAAGCAAGAAATATTGCGGCTAAAACATCACAGTAATTAACCAAATCACCAAATACCAAATCACATCCTGTATACATCAAGACTCAACATATCAAGTACCATACTTGATTTGTATCACTGTAGAGAAGCACTGTCAACTAAAAAATAACTGAGTCATCATAGATAACTAAAATCCAATGGCATAAAAATTTAAGAACAAGAGCACCAGAAATACACTGAATCTATGAACAACCGAAATAATTATTGTGTCTCAATAAAATCCAAAGTGTCTCCTCCTTTTGGCCACAAGGACAAAGTCGCATAATGATCATTCTTTTTGGAACCAATGTTGTAGGATAGAGCAAAGGATCAGTACAACCACCTAAAACCACAACAATAACTATTGCACATATGCCTTTGGATCAATATGATATTATATGTCAATAATAACATCAGAATTTTTTTGGAAAAGATGTTATATATATCCACCACAGAGTTGTCTTAATTCTGAAAATCAATGGTGAATACATACCATAATCAAAAGTAGAGCTAAACAGATTTTTCTTCTGATTATACTTGAATCATATTATACTCCTTTTTCAAAGAAGAACTCTTGGTGCTGTACAAAACAATCAGTATGTTATCCAGATCATAAGTAGCAGGTTACTCTTACATATCTGCATACAAATATTTAATGACTCAATGACCTTCAAACATCCCAGCCTGCAGTATTCTTCAAGCCAATCAAATCCATGGTGTCATATTGATTACAAACTGACATTGTTGAAACATATCAACATTATATTTCTTGTTTCTCTCATTAAGAACTATTCACAAGTTTGTCAGACCCAATATTGATAGTTTTAGACTGAATTCTCTTGAATCAAACTTCAAATATCAATAGAAACATCAAACTTCAACAACAGTTGATGAAATTTTTTTTATCAGTCTGATACAAAGAACTTATTGATTTGCATCTGATAAGGCATTAAAAAATTCACACATGCTTGAACTACCAATACTCTTACACCTTAATTTGGGATTCCATGATACAATATTTCATATAAAGTCTTAGACCTTATGTATGCATATCTTGAATGTAATCATTTTCAATTTTTTTATTTATCTCCATTAAATATGCTCTCTATCCTTTGTCTCAGAGTTAACACCATTTTGTATAACCACCATTTGACATGTCAGTGTGATAATATTATAACCTGTAGCCTGCTCATATAGAATTTCTTTCATATAGTACCAAGTCATACCAGTATCATGTAAAAACTGTTATGAAAAACTATACAACACAAAAGCATCACATTCTTCACAACCTGTAAGCTGTAGAGTCAAATCATATTTCCTATGCAAAAGATTATTAGTCCAAATACTATGGGTTCACTGTTGTGATCTAGAATCCTTGAAAAGCTTGTAAACATCAAGAAAATTCTTTGAACTAGTTCCAAAAGAAATTCCAAGTTTCATCTAGAAGAGTGAAGAGACATGGTTTTGATTTAATCTACTCATCATAGGAGTAAGAGATATGATACCATATTCAACCCCCAATGAATTCTTGCTAATTATCAAGATCGAGATGACATAACATGTGCAAGGAGTGCACATGAGGCTTTGTTTTCAGCTTGGTTGCTTTTCCTTCTCAAAACCATAATAGACCCTTTCTTCTCATCTTCCTTAGAGAGAACAATCTGACAAAAATTTTCTGTATGTCCAAGATGATTACATTTATAGCATTTTACACTCTTATCTTTCATAAACATATCACCAAAATTTGTAGACCATCTACAACTTGTAGCTTGATGACCAAATCCATGACAACTATAACATTTTTGAAAATAGTTCCTTCTATTTTTACAGGTTGAAACTTTGTGACCATATGCATTACATCCATAACAATAGCCTTGAAAAGAATGATTATACCTGAATTTTTTATTACACCAAGAACGTGAAGATTTAAAAACATCTTTTCTATAACAATTATTCACATCTTTCTCTTTAGGTGCAGTATTATAATAGTTCAAATCAGCCTTCTTTCTAGGAGTTTTCTTGAATGCAAATTCTTTGCCATCTATGGTAGAAAATATTATCTTATGTCTTGATTCATATGAAGAAATTTGTCCTTCATCATATCCTAGACCTGTAGGTTCCTTTGAATGTCTTTGCTTGTCCAACATCTCATATAACATGTTGGTACTATTATCATACTTATGAGTAACCTTTAATTGATTTTTGACAACTTGAAGCTCTTTTCTTAGATTCACAACTTCTGCTTCAACTTTTAGACACTCAACATCTTTAATCTCCAGATTATATCTTAGCACATCTATTATCCGTTTATGTTCTTCAATCTCAATTTTTTGACTTGTGATCATATTATCTCTAATAGTTTGTTCTTTCAATAGGTAATCTTTATCCAAACTTTCTCTCAATTATGTAACCTCATTCTCAAGTTTGTTACACAAGTCATTTTTGTTTTCTAATTTATTTTTTAGTTCCTCTACTATTATTGAATTTTCATCAATATTCCTTTTAGCCTCATCATGAATTTTAACCTTATTAGCATCAATGCTTTCTTGTAAATGTACCTTTAGACCACGATTTTACTTTTTAAGACTCTTAATCTCATGTAGGGCTGCAAGTAACTCATGTTCAAAACTAACCACGCCATTTTCCTCTTCTATTTCCTGATCACTAGAAACACTTAACGCATCTGCAATGTTATCTTTGGAATCAAGATTAGTAGTCAAAATATAAACATTCTTTGATTCTAATTTCCTTTTAGGCATATCCTTCATATTCTTATTCCTACTTCTTTTGCCCATTGAATTTACTTAACAAGGTCAAATGAAAAAAAAAATAGATAAACCTGACAAAGTGCAATGCAATTTTCAACCCACACAGATGAGTCAAAGCTATAAACATAAACTTCCAAAATACCAGAATCAATCCCTAGGACAGACCTAACTAAGATCCCTATGCTCTGATACCACTTGTTGGAAGTGGATTCTATTCTGAGAGGGGGGGTGAATCAGAATAGAGAAGAATTGAAACATTTTAAACAATTTTGAGCAAACATAAAAGGAACTATAAATCACAGAATCAACTATATACACATATATGGAATTAGATACAAGATACCTAAGCAAAAACACAACTCACAAAAAGAGACAACACAAGAGATTTATGCCGAGCGGAAAAACCCTCAGAAACTGAATTGGTTTTCGTCATAGGATAAAAAAAACCACTCCAAATGAAATACCTATTATTTATGAGCACCAACTCCTTACAACATTTTTGCAGCTCCAATTGCAAGGGCTACAACCCTTTTCTTTCTTACAATGCTTTTGATTTACCTGACTTACATATATACATAATTGTATGCTGTCAACTCATATATATATATATATATACATATATAAGTAATCATAAAATTATTGCTCTTAATCTTCTGCAAAATACTCCATGTACAAGGAAATATATATATGTATCTATTACAACCTTGTGCTTCACACACTTAGCACACACATATACTCTCTTATATAGGGATGTATTGTAGAAATTTTACATTCAAGGAACCAATATCAGTTACAACTGTGCAACTATTTTTTTTGTACAACTTATGTAACAGTTTTTTTTTAAATCAGTTACTTGACTGTAACTGTTACAAGAATTTTCACAAAAAACCAATATTCCATCAAAAAACCTATGATAGGATTAACTCATGTTTTTCACAAAGAATCAATCTTTCAGCTTCACAAACTACCAAAGTCTTTTCCCAACTAAAACAGCATGAAACCAACTTTATCGTGAACCAACTAATCAACTGTTAACCATTTTCAACTACCTTTCCTTTTTAAAAACAAATATCACTATTTGAAAATAAAACATCAGAACAGATGATATTGACCATGAATATTTTCACAAACAAAAACCATAAGTAAGTTTTTTTTCTTTTAACAAAATGATTCTTCTTCAGCATAAAAAACTTTTCTTTTACCAAAAATAAAGCTCTGCAAAAACTGAACGTTTCCTTGACATAGGCTGAAAAATAAAACACCTGTGTTTACATACCTGTCACATTGAAGATCTTTAATACCTTTATTGCTTTTTTAGATGACAAAATAGAGAAGAACCATTATTGAACACAAATCCCTCTGTCTCTTCGCTGTTGTTTTGAAGAGCATTAAAAACTGCTCATTCTGATTTGAAAAGGACCATCATTGTAATCATCAGAAGAAGCTGAGTAACATATTTCAGAACCAGAGTATAATCTAAGAAAGAAACCTCAGACCAAACTGTGCAATTGACTATGGTGGCACCCAGGCAAGGGTTTCATAATGAAACCTAAAATGATTGAGTACCTTCTTTCGAATAGAAAGTCCTTAAGGAAAATAAAACTTGATTTGGAATCCACCATAAGTCTTAACACGTGGCTTTATCATGCCCAAGTAAAACAACTCACCGCTATAACCCAAAGTCAATAAAAATGATCATGAGTTAAGTATGTGTCACGATCAAATAAACCAAACTACCAGGTGAACATAATGACCAATTTAGAATGCGAATATGCCTTCATCATTACAGAACTTTCAACACTTATTGTCACCTTTCGCATCAAGGACAACACATCTAACAAAAACTGTAATGCAAGCTTGACAACAAATTTGTTTGATTTCTTGTCGTACTGCACTCCTGGTTTCTATTGTTTTAACCACAGGAATGAAATTGATAATTAATAATGCAAGTTGGTAACAATGTATGGTTACAGGTGCAATTTACCTTTTGGCATTATAGGAAACCAAAAATACATATCTGTTCTAGACACATGCATTTACCTGGGTTGTTCTTGATGCATAGCTTTTGTATGTCACTTTCAAATTATTTAAAAAAATTATCTCTTCTTTATTTTCTCCAATATTGAAGGTTGGCCTTATCCACCACACACTAAGCTTTGGCTGATGCCAGCAAGGCTCGTGCCCTGATCTAAAGAATATCTCCAATAAATTTGTCATCATAGAATAATCTGGGTGTGGGATGTGGAAGCATAGACAAGGCAATTGAACTATTTGATTGAATGCCTCAAAGCCCACTTTTATAATGGAATGCCTAATTTCATGATAATAAAAAAATGTGAAATGTTGAAAAGGCTTTAAAAGAACCTTGTCGTTCCTAGGTTTTAAACTCTTTGGATGATCACAGTTTGGCATGGGATATATAAATGGTAAATCATTTATCACTGCATTTTCTTAGAGTGGCGTGTACTCATCATATCTTGCATGCCACAGAAGAATGCTAGGGATGATCTATTCATGATTAAACATGGGTTTGGAATGAATTTCACATGGGTGTCTTTATGCAATTATTGAATTTACGGCTTTCAAGGGCTCTTTTGCAGGAAGGATAAATTCATTTATGGTAGAATTGGGCTCTTTTTCAGGATGGATAAATTCATTTATGGCAGAATTTATCATAGATAAATTGATTTAATTATTAATATTTAGTATTGTGTTGGATTACATTTTGTATTTTCTTGGACATCATTTATATAATAAAACTTATGTTAAAATATGTGAGCTAAAAAATCTTAATATATTCAAAATCAAAACTTGAATATATACTTAATATTCACGTCATTTATAAGAAAATTATTCTTTTAAATCAAATGTAACCATGAATTTATAAATCAGTTAGAATGATTTTAGTTAAATCATGTGTTTTTCTAAAGCTAATTTTAGTTAAAAATTCTTCATTTCACTTGTGTTGATAAGTTGGCCTAAAGTGTGAGACAACTTTGTACTTTCACCTTAGAGCTTCCAATAGACTTGATGAAATGATGTGTTCTAAATTGTTTGTTATCACACTTCTTGCATTCAATTATACCCACAAACTTAATTTTTTGTTTGAACAAATGAATATTTAGCTCATGTAAGTCAACAAGACATAATTGTTATTTTCATCCTATCCAAAATATAAGATCTTATTTGTCTCTAATCTCTATTTTAATGTTCCTAACTTTAAAGTGTTATTTGATTGTTCATAATTAAATTGGATGCTTAGATAATTAGAATGAGATTTAAAATGGTGATCCTATGAGAATACTCTTATGCTATTCTTCAAATAGATTATATTGAGTATTCAATTTTAAAATTTCATGCTTAAAAAATTAGCAATTGTAAGATTTTAGAAGAGCTTTGGTTAAAGGAATGTGAGATCAAGAATTAATAAGGTGGGTGAAATTGTACTAAAAAATATTTATAGTTCGGCTAGAATCAAAATAATAGTATCAATATACGATAATAATTTAGTTTGGACCATTAGAGACAAACTACCTTAAACTTAAAATTATGATTAGTCTATGTAAACTTATACACTATAAATCTCCACATAAACACAAACAATATATTTACTCACAAATTGAAAGAAATATAAAATAAATTAATGAATTAACTATTCATCTATACACTCTAACTCTTATGTTATCATTCTACAATATACCGATTTTGTTTAATTACTTTTTCAAGTCAATAGATTCCATGTCATGTGCCCCCTCTAATTTATATTCCAAAATTACTTCTACATCCCAATAAAGTCTTCCAACTTATATTATAAAAGGAGATCTATATTTTCTACAATTCTTTCATTCAAAATTAGTGGGAAATATTATTTATTCCATCCATGACCGATAACAAAGTACATTTTTTATAATGTGATGTTTATTAGTCCCTCTCGTTAAGACAGGAGACTAGTATTTTCAAGTCTCTTTTTTCTATTAGTTTGCCCATTGGAATATACGAAAAATGTAGTATATCCTATGTTTGCTACAATTTATAGATTAAACAATTTTTTTTTGCAATTTTTGTGTTTTATTTCTTTTTTCTCATTGGTTGTAGCTTCTTCCCCGTAGTTTTTTCCTTTTCCCTTGAGAAAATTAGCAGAAAAAATAGAGCGGGTGATGGAAACGTGGCATGTTGCATGAAGCTTCCACAATTGGCATTCTGTAAAAAATTCACGTGGTTTGTTTTTTCTGCCACATTTTGTATACATGCGTACCAAGGCAGTTGCATGGTAAAAACAAATCGTTGAAACTCGGTGGTTGCAGATGATCTCCAGTGTCTTCAAGATGGCATCAGTAGCAGTAGAATAATGCGTTGAAAATGTTATAGTATGGGCTCAATGATCTCTACTACAAAAGATTTCAGGGGCCCCATGGCTATACATCTGAGGTCTGTGTTGCTGATTTTGTATGTGGGGTGACTGCTCTGATAGAGTCATGGAGAGATGACAGCTAGAAATCCATTTTAGATTGTTCTAGTTGGCATTTTTTTGTCTTTCTTTGAGCAATTCAGGGGAACAAGAGAAGGGATTCGAGATGGGTATTGTTGTTGAGAGCTCTATTTGTAGGTAGGAAAGCTTTGTCATGACTAAGAGTGGGTTTATCAAGAGCACAATAGGGTTTAGATGGGTTGAGCTTGAGGATTTAGGGGATGAGTCTGATGTGTTATCGTCAAGCCCTGATAAGGTTTTGCCATTTTTTGATTGATGCATTGAGGAAAAAGGGGACAAAGACCAAGCTTTTGGCATGTGCCTGTCGATTTCCTAAAGTAAGAATGTTCTGGTGGGTGTAAGCCACAGACCTATTTTAGCTTGTGGTGAGTTTTGAAACAGAGTGTGGGTAGCCATTGGGTAGTCCCACAGTAGTGTGTCCTACTTTTTTGAACATCCTAATTTTTGCTGAAATTACACATTTTTAAGAAAATGTGCTGACTTAAGTCTTGAGAGGTCCCATTTGAAGGATTAAATTGAAAGTGGTGAGATAAAATCCTCTTAGATCAAACTCTTGATGGTATAATCATTCTACTCCTTAGTTACACCCATAATCGATTCTTCTTTTTACCCATCAAAATGCTAACAAAAAATTACTTTGACATTAACTTTTTGGGGGATCAAATGAATTCATTTGACAAACCCAAATACAAGATGATAGTACTTAGAGAAATATTTCTAATGATTGTGGTTTTTATATATCTTGAGTTTATTATGACTTTTTTTTTTATTGTTTACTAAACATAAGTTGTCTGACCATTTAGCAACTTCTTTGTTCAACGCTTCTAGAAAAATAGTCAATTAGTAAAAAAAAATTATGAAAAATGTCTAGGAAATAGGAATTTATGTTACCTTTCTATAAAAAAAATAAAAAATGAATTTTGATATATACATATTAAGTTAGAGAGATCAAAATGAACATATGTCCAAATTATAGTTAATGTCACTTCATAGCTCAATAAACTATAAAATATTCAACAAGATTGAACAAAACCAATTGGATTCCCTAGATATTGGCATTAAAAATCTAACTTCAAAATAATTACATTCTTATCATTTTTAGAAAAAATGTTATGTTGATCAAAGTGAGTGTTACTCTTGAAAAATATCAAATTTTCAGACAAAACACTTTTTGAAGGAGAAGGAGAAATGGATACAAATCAATTCCAATTTTTTTAAAAAAATATATTTAGAAACTAGAAACAAAATGCTAAAAGTTACTAGTTCACATTATCTTCAACTTCTTATTGGTTTTGTAGCAAAAGGTATATGAAAGAGAAGTTTTTTTTCAAAGTGTTCGTTTCAATGTCAAAGTTGGCCAAAATGTGGGACACGGGTTTGTGGGATCACCCCATTGAGAGAGTCGTTAGGCTCAACACTGTCATTGGAGTTGCTCTAGCAGAAATCTATGCAGAATGTGGAATCATAGCCACCAGACATGAATTGCAGAATATGTACAAAGAAGATTTGTTGAAGAGGCAATAGAAACTGCAAGCAAATGCATTTTGCAGGGGTGAAAACTAGATTCTAAAACATTTTCCATTGGCCTCTTATCCATATCTTTTCTTGTCTGAGAGGCCAATTTTCATACAAAATGGCACTGTAAAACTCAAAATGTGTTTTCTTTTATTTTTTGTGTTTTTTTAAATATTTTTATTTAGTTTCAAGGAAATTTAAAAGATACCTCATTTGTAAGCCATGGGTTGTTCAGTTAGCCATCCGCATTTCTTGGATAGGAGATCCAAATCTCACCTTCTTTGCCAACTTCTACTTCTTCACAAGTCTTTGGATCAACAACTATCATCTCAATGTTAGTTTTGATTGTGAGCAAATTCTTGCACAAGGCAAAATGCCTATGTAAGTAGGAGTTGGCTTATATTGGGTTCCCATGCAATGGACACAAAGGTGTAATTTTCTGCATGTCCATAGGATGGATCCATGAAAGAAGCACTCATACCAAATACGCTGAATTTATTCACAAAACTTTCCACAAAAGTACCATATATAGGCTCATTAATGACTATAAGATTTCTTAGTGCCTCGAAATTCGGTTTGATATAAGGCTCTCCTTTATATCCACTGTTGAAGGGAAAAAGAGGGTACTTGAGTGCAGGTAGCCTTATGTTTTCTCACCATTTATAGGTACTAAATTTATTTATTGAAACTACAGGCCAAGTTCTAGCATTAGTAATCCCAAGATCATTGGGCGATTCAGCCAAAACACGGTCTCCTAAAGCTAGGATTTGTGGCCTTCATCCTTTTGTTCTTCTCAACAAATTCCTATCCATAACCAAAGGATTCTAGCATGAAGTTGTTTAATTGCCCAAGTTTGGAGGTAAAATTTGTCTTAGATCTGTTCTTTTGAGACCATATTGGTAAAATTTGATATGAAATTCCACTTGTCGAGTCCTGCAAAATAATACATTCATAGTCAGTATAGAAAATTTGAGTTTTTTATACTTGTCTCTCTGTTGGCCTCTTCTACATTTCAATAAAGAAATAAGTTGTTTGAGACTTGTTGCACAGTGAAGGTTATTGACTGACATGAACTATTTCCTGCAAATGCATTATAATTTATTGTATGATGCCTAAAATAAGTTGTCCAAAAATTCTTTTCTAAATTAGTTCAGGTCATGCAGCTGAGGTAGGTCAAACATAGGCAAGCTCTAATTCATACCATGAATTAATCTATTCAAGTGAAGCCAATCCTCATTGCCATAATCTCTACAGATAGATTTAGTTGTCTGGAGAAGATGTTCAATGCATGATGCCTGCAAAACCTTTTCATGGTGCTAGAGAAACTTATTGTAAGGGTACTCAAATCCACGTATACATAAATTCGCAATTTCACAGTATAATATAAAAATAATAATGATAATAATAATAATCAAAATTTCATATAGAATGAGATGTACAATAATTTTCTCCTACTTGAGATAATAGTGCATAATAAGAACATCAATTAGATCATCTTGTCGAAATAACAAATACAAATTGATCATCAAAGGTCAGTACATCGTATAAATCAAATTATGACACTATGTCATTTTCGTCTCCTTAGCCTTGGACTGCGATCCTCCTGCTGTACTCGAGAACGGGAACGAGGTCTAGGCGCTTTTATCGCCCAACCGTAGAGTGGTTAGCTCCTCAGAGTTGTTAGCTCCCCCGAGCTCAACATTAGAGGTTGAGCACCCGACACTGCATTGAAGAACCTAGCAAATTGGAACCGATAGGTTGGATAGAATCTGGTGCAACACTGTGCCTAACTATCATATAAACTATAACCATAAAAAAAAATGATGTATCCTCACAGTGATATGGTAGGGAGAAATAAAACTATAACATCCACTAGTATCAAATGAATGTAACAATCTCTTTGGCCAAAGCATTTTAAGCCAGTTTCCATGGTAGATAGGTTAGAAATATAAAAAACAAATGTCGATCCTTCCCTGTCATTTCTATATTCGACACCCGTCCATAATACACAAAAAGGAACTACTCTCTCTTATAGGTAATAATGGAAAATAAATAATGTGTGTAAGAAGCTATTGTCTATTATGCAACATAAAATGAGTCACACCATGGTTCTTTTTTTTTTTTGCCACCAAGATACAAATTTCTTCCTCATAATGATGTCACCTTGTCTAATTCACATTTAAAAATCAAAGTACTCATTTAGCTATGATTAGTTACTAAATGTTGCTTATATAACACAAAGCATTTCATCTTTAATTATTTATTTGATTTAATCTCAAGATCAAAAGAAATAAAAATAAAATAACATAAAATAACCAAATTCATAAAAATAAAATTCTTCCCTCTCTTAGTCAAAATACTATTAAAATGTTTATATAAGCATTTCACTATTTTTTTTTGTATATATATAAAAATAAAAATAAAAATAAAATAAAATTCATATAAAATCTAAACCAAAATATCATTATTCTAATTCCACATACCAATAATGCATTTCCCAAAGTTTCTATAATGACTTATCATAAAATTTTGAAGAGGATTGACTTTTTTGAAAAAAATAAAAAAAAAAGTTACTTTAGCTGTAAATGTAAAGTATTAGACTTTATTCCTTATGATTAAGGAATCGATGCTTAGATTTACATTGTTTGAGCATGTAAAATGAAAAGCATAAATAATCTTAGTAGAGGCTATCATATAAGAAAGGAAATTCAGATGTTGTTTTTGTTTGTTTATTTTTGTTTTAATCACGCTGAGCTGCTAAGGGTATAGAAGTTTTAGTACAGTCTTACTAATATTTAAAAGGAAAAGCTAATAAATAAATAAAAATTATGATAGCTATTAGAATAAAACTACATATTTGTTTTAAGTGAAAAGTGTACATGAGATATTAAGGAAAGAAAATATTGAACTAGCACAATGAAATGTATTATGTACATTTTAAACAGATTCACAGAGAGAAGAATGGGATAAGGAAGAAAAATGAAGAGTGGTTAAATTCTGAGAAGCTTTGTGTTGGAAATGGTGGCTATTGAGACAACAACCAATCAAACTGGTATAGTCACCACAAAAAAATTGTAATTCAAGAGATGCTGAAATTTGCTGATAAAGCCAAATGCAAGTCCAGTAAGGCAATCTTAATTGTTTGGCTGAAAGTTAGAGTTTCGTACATTGAGTATAAATGGGAGTGTTAAATATGGAATCCTTGTGAAAATAAAATCCCAAAATTATGAGACCCTATGAAAACACAAACTTGTGTAAAACACCAATTATTAAATCTGCAAAAAAAAGAGTTGTCCATTTGAAAGATTTGCTAAAGAAAAAAAAATTTCTTTTTTTCTTTCTATGTTTTGTTATTTTATTTTTAACACTGAGAAACTCTTGGATGGCTACACACCAAAAGAACTATGTCAAAGAGAATAAGATAAAAAAAACAAATATAAGAGAAGCTTCTGCATATTTGGGTTAAATAAAAAGAAAATTCTCCTTGCCTACTCCTTAAATGAAATTTTGAAATAGCCAAGAAATGAGGTTCAACACAAACTTCACAGTCATTAACCTATTTAAGATAAAAAAAAGGGGTGCCCTCGCATATTGTAGTGGAGGCCTCAACACAGTATGGGTGACCAATTATGCTAAGGTAAATTGACTTTCCACTGCCTCCTCTCTGTAATTTTTCCTCCTCTCTCTATTTTTTTTTTGTTTTCTCCGTGCCAATTTTGTTGATAGTTTTCCTTTTTAATCTACTGCAAGTACTCCTGTATTAATTTCTCACCTCCCCTCAATAAATGGACACGGTGAGTTTTAATTAGGCATGGGGTATTTTTTTTTTACTCTCTGCCAGCGTACATCCTTGGGTATTTTTTTAATAAAAAAAGGTTTGTATTTTTTTTTTTTTTAATTTAATAATATTCTTCCCTTGTCTCTTCAATCAAACTCACAACACCCCTATTAATTTTTCATCTTCCTTCAATAAATGGGAATTGTTTTAAATGAGTGTGGGCAGCCTGATTTTTTTATGTCCATCATAAATGTGGTGGTTTTAGATTTTGACAAGATGCATGAAGTTGATTTGATCTTTTGAATGAATGATTTTTAATTTTTAATTTTTAATTTATTTTTGACATAAAATGACTAACTTTTAGACTAATAAAACACTCACAATTTTCAATTCACAATGAAGTTAGAATGCAATTATTCAATAAATTATATAATTATCCCTACCTACCGCAACCTCATATATGAAAACACCAAATATCCATATCCAAGTATGTTAATACACTTATACACATGCATGTTAGAATGAAATTTGAAGAGAGGATTAGCAATTCATTAAAACAAGCATAGCCATTTATCTAAGTGAGTGTGTGACTGCCAGATTCTATCATTCCTATTGCTACTAGAGTGCTAAGCTCTTCTACCTGGGCCCCATTCCCTCCTTCAAAATTTGTTCAAAACTTCCAACACTCAATTTTTTATCAGTACGGGTTAGTACCAAAATCCATAATCCATGATTGATAACTAAAAATAACATCATTAATCCATTTTATTCTATGATCAACCATTCATAATACATCTAATTACGATGTGTAAGAACTTAAGCAAAGTTACAAATATAGCATAATATTCATAAAACATGATAATCAAATATCTAACCATCCATACATACAATACTAAAGTCTCTAATATCAATTAAAGTCTCTATCTAGATCAAACATAGTCAACGAAAGTCAATAAAGTATAAAACATCTCTGAAAACTACGCCACTAAATATCAAGACATGACATCCTTCCCCACTAGGAAGAGACATCGTCCCGATGTCTTATTACAAGAAAACACACCTCATAGTCTAAACATATAAAAGTGTCTATGAAATCAAATGAGGAAAAGAACACTCTATGTCCTCAACATTTTCCCACATGGCACTATCTAATGAATATTGGTCCCACTGGACCTTATACTACATTATGTCCCTGTAACACAACTTGATGGTGCACTTGTCAATAACTTGAGTGGGCTCCACTAGTACCACCCCTAGATCCTGAACCTGTAAAGCATGCCAATCAAGAATATGAGATGCATCTGGATGATAAGGCTTAAGTAAAGACACATGAAAAACATTATGGATGCGGGCAAGAGCTGGTGGTAGAGCTAGTCTATAAGAAACTAGGTTGATCACTTCAAGCATGTCAAATGACCCCACATATCTAGGTGCAAGCTTTGAAGACTTGCCAAATGAAATAGAACTCTTGTGAGGCTTGACTCTCAAGAAAACCTTGTCCCCTACCAAAAATTGCCAGAAGGCTATTCTTATCTCCATAACTCTTTTGTCTGTCTATTGCTTCCTTCAGTCTACCCTTGATTAATTTCATCTGCTCTTCCATCTCTTTTAGCATATATGGACCAATAACCACTCTGTCTTCCACTCTATCCCAACTGATGGGAGTACGAAACTTCCTCCCAAAGAGTGCTTCAAATGGTGCCATTCCTAATGATGCATGATGGGAATTATTATAAGCAAACTCTACCAAGGGAAGATATTCTTCCTACTTGTACTGTTGATCCATACAATACATCCTAAAAAAATACTCCACCACCTGATTCACTTGCTCAGTCTGTCCATCTGTCTGTGGGTGATAAGCAGTACTGAATTTTAATTTTGTTCCCAATGTAGCATTCAATGTTGTCCAAAATCTTGACGTCATTCTTGTGTCTCTATCAGAGATAATTATCTCGAGAACACCATGCAATCTAAAAATCTCTTGCACAAATTTCTTTGCCAAGGCTAATGATCCATCTCTAAGGTTTCCTGGTACAAAATGTGCTACCTTAGTTAGTTTATCAACAACTACCAAGATGACATCATGTCTATTTCTAGTCATGGGCAATCCCTGAATAAAATCCATGCTAATAACTTGCCACTTATATTCTGGCACATCATGTTGATATAACAACCATGCGGGGTGAATATGTTCAGCCTTGACTCGCTGTCATTCTAAACATTGAGCCACATATGTAGTAACATCTTTTTTAAGTCCTAGCTAAAATTATAATGGTCTCATGTCAGCTACCATCTTATTCACACTAGGATGCGCTGAATAAGGCGTAGTATGCATCTCATCTAGGATAAACTTTCTCAACCCATCTTGGTCTGGTACATAAATTCTACCCTTATATCATAATATTCCATCTTGATCAAAAGTGTATCCATCAAAGTGGTAGTTAGATGGATCTTCTTCTAATGTTAATTTGACTAAACCATAATGACCATCACCCTGAAGGTTTTACAACACTCGTTGTCTCAAGTTATTCCTAGTGGTAGATATAATTGATATATGTCTTCTCCTACTAAGGGCATGAACCACCCTATTTTCCTTTCCCTATATATACTCAATCCCAAAATCATATTCGCTAAGGAACTCGAGCCATCGCCTTTGACAAGCATTGAGATTTGGTTGTGTAAAAATATACTTGAGTCCCAAATGATCAGTCTTCAACTCAAAGGGCTTACCTAAAAAGTAGTGTCTCCACATTTGTAATACATGCACTATGGCGGCTAGCTCCAAATCATGTGGTGCATAGTTGAGTTCATGTTGTTTCAATTTCCTAGACTCATATGCCACTACTTGCCCATTTTGCATTAGCACTCCTCAAACTTCTTCACCTGATGCATCTGTGATAACTATGAATTGTCCATTGGGATCTGGGATAATCAAGATAGGAGATGAAGTGAGATTCTCTTTAAGAAGCTAAAAAGCCTGCTCACATTTTTCTATCCACTCAAATTGCTTCCCTTTCCTCTATAGAGAAGTGATGGGTGCAAAAATTTTGGAGAATCCTTCCACAAACTTCCTATAGTAACCAACAAGTCCCATGAAACTTCAGACCTCTTTGAAATTCTTGGGAGCAAGCCATTCTACTATAGCCTTGATGTTATTAGGGTCAACTGCAACTCCCTCTACTGATATGATATGACCCAAGTAGTGCACTTTCTTTTGGTAAAAGGTACACTTGGACAATTTTCCATATAACTTGTGTTCTCTCAAGCGCTGCAATACTATCCTCAGATGTTTTTCATGCTCCTCCAATGACTTAGAATATATCAAAATATCATCTATGAATATCAAAACAAAATCATCAAGGCAATTTCTAAAGACACTATTCATCAAATGCATAAATGTTGTAGGTGCATTTGTCAATCCAAATGGAAATACAAAAAACTCATAATGCCCATACTGTTAGAGTATAATTACTTTATGCTTATTAATTAAATCATATCAATTTAATTATATAAGTTTATATTACTCTAGTTACATAAGCTTCACTTAGGTACATTATTAATTAATTATTAATTAATAATGTGCAACCTAGTTCTTTCCTTTAGGGTTTCTTTCTCACCTTTATAAGGTTGAGTCTTGTACTTTTTCATTTATCTCTTATGCATTTTTCACATTCTGAGAGCATTTTCCTTTTGTCTCCATTTTCTTCTTTTCTTGTAACAGGTTATTGGCTAACAGGTTCTTCTTGGGTTGTGTAGAATTGAGTTTGATCAATTCTTTCATGGTATCAGAGCTCAGATCTGTGGCCGCCTGTTCCTGATTTGAAGTTTTTTTTGGAGCTTCAAGGGTTTCATCTTTCAGTCGTAGTTTTTGGTTGGATCTGGAAAATTATATTTTTTAGAGGCATCTTGGGCCAAAACAGACCTCTCCAATGAATTCAGAGGATCGATCCGGTGAATTTTCATATAAAATTTGACCTATTTGGCCTCCGGAGCATCTGGAAAAAAATTTTGCCCTTCTAGGGTCGTACGGCAGAGTTTTCGAGACAAAAAAATGCAAAAAAAAAATTAAAAAAACATTTTTTTTGGGAAAACCGGGGCACGCCACCACCGCACCACCCCACCGCCGCCTCTGCCCAGCCCTTCTGCCGGCGCGCCGCCCACCGGCCGCCGCAG
>MU222875.1:348970-364782 GCA_018584345.1 Thuja plicata
CTCTTTTTGGAGAGGAGTTTTTCCCACTGGGTTTTCTCCTTTGTCTCCGGTTTATAGAGATTTCCTTGTACTGGGTACCTGATCAGGCCTTGTTGCCGGGACCCATTTCTTGCTTTCATAGTTTTTTTGCTAGGTCATCTTTCTCCCTGTGTTCAGCTCAAGGGGGGGTGTTAGAGTATTATTACTTTATGCTTATTAATTAAATCATATCGATTTAATTATATAAGTTTATATTACTCTAGTTACTTAAGCTTCACTTAGGTACATTATTAATTAATAATGTGCAACCTAGTTCTTTCCTTTAGGGTTTCTTTCTCACCTTTATAAGGTTGAGTCTTGTACTTTTTCGTTTATCTCTTATGCATTTTTCACATTCTGAGAGCATTTTCCTTCTGTCTCCATTTTCTTCTTTTCTTGTAACAGGTTATTGGCTAACAGGTTCTTCTTGGGTTGTGCAGAATTGAGTTTTTTTCGTTTATCTCTTATGCATTTTTCACACTCTGAGAGAATTTTCCTTCTGTCTCCATTTTCTTCTTTTCTTGTAACAGGTTATTGGCTAACAGGTTCTTCTTGGGTTGTGCAGAATTGAGTTTGATCAATTCTTTCACATACTAGGTTCTAAATGCAGTCTTCTGTATATCATCTTCCTTAATTCTAAGTTGGTGGTACGCAGATCTTAAATCAATCTTGGAGAAAACTGTAGCTCCTTTCATCTGATCAAACAATTCATCAATTCATGGGAGAGGATATCTATTATTGATAGTCACCTTGTTCAACATCCTATAATCAATACACAACTGCAAGGTGCCATCCTTCTTGACAAAAATTACAGGTGCTCCCCATGGTGATACACTAGGTCTAATAAACCCCTTGTCGAGCAATTCTTGCAATTGCATCTTCAACTCATATAGTTCAGTAGTGGTCATGTTGTATGGAGCCTTAGATTGAGGCTCAGTTCCTGGAAGAAAATCTATAGAAAAGTCAAACTCCCTCTTGGGAGGCAATTCTGGTAGATCCTCTAGAAACACATCTTGAAA
Source organism: Thuja plicata (assembly GCA_018584345.1). NCBI lineage: Eukaryota > Viridiplantae > Streptophyta > Pinopsida > Cupressales > Cupressaceae > Thuja > Thuja plicata. The sequence continues at coordinate 350,008 of MU222875.1, forward strand.
CTCCTTGAGAATAAGGAATTCATCCAATGATGGTTTGGTGTCATCAAAGTCCTTGACATGGATTGCATAGATCATACACCCTTTCCTAAATGCCTTCTTCATTTGCATGGCCGAGATTTGTCTCAACTCTATTGGCCTCTTTACTCCTTGAATATGTACAGGTTTCCCTGTGTCATCTAGACAACTAACAATCTTGTCTTGAAAATTTACTATAGCCTTATGCTCAATCAACCTATTGATCCCTAGGATTATATCATAGGATCCTAGAGGGGCTACATAAAGGTTCACTTGAGTTTGGAAGCTCGGAAGTTCCAACTAACTACATGTTAAGCATTGTTCTACCCTATGCTCTGCCCGATTTCCATACTAAACTGACCAAGGTTTTGAAATATAACCAGCTCTAATAGGTAATTTTGATGCAATTTTAGGATCTATAAAACACTCAGTAGCTCTAGTATCAATTAAAACAGAGACTTGGTAACCAAAGAGCTTACCAGAAATCTGGATAGTTGCTACTTCAAACTCAACTTGACGATTGTCAACGGCGGCATGTATTTGGTGTTGTGCCTAACCTTGATGTCCCCTACCATTTCTTCTATTTGAACATTGGGGACAATTGTTTGCATAATGTTCTCCTCCACATACATAGCATCCATATGGAGGTCCCTATTTTCCATCTTGCATGTTCCTCTTAAAATTGTTCATGTCAAAATGTGGGACACAGGTTTGTGGGATCACCCCATTGAGAGAGTCATTTGGCCCAACATTGTCGTTGGAGTTGCTCTGGCAGAAATCTATGCAAAATGTGGAATCATAGCCAACATACATGAATTGCAGAATATGTACAAAGCAGATTGTTGAAGAGGCAATAGAAACTGCAAGCAAATGCATTTTGCAGGGGTGAAAACCATATTCTAAAACATTTTCCATTGGCCTCTTTTCCATATCTTTTCTTGTCTGAGAGGCTAATTTTCATACAAAATGGCACTGTAAAACTCAAAATGTGTTTTCTTTTAATTTTTTGTGTTTTTTTTAATATTTTTATTTAGTTTCAAGGAAATTTAAAAGATACCTCATTTGTAAGCCATGGGTTGTTCAGTTAGCCATCCACATTTCTTGCAGAGGATATCCAAATCTCACCTTTGTCACCAACTTCTACTTCTTCACAAGTCTTTGGATCAACAACTATCATCTCAATATTAGTTTTGATTGTGAGCAAATTCTTGCACAAGGCAAAATGCCTATGTAAGTAGGAGTTGGCTTATATTGGGTTCCCATGCAGTGGACACAAAGGTACAATTTTCTGCATGTCCATAGGATGGATCCATGACAGAAGAACTCATACCAAATACCTTGAATTTATTCACAAAACTTCCACGAAAGTACCATATATAGGCTCATTAATGACTATAAGATTTCTTAGTGCCTCCAGATTCGGTTTGATATGTGGCTCTCCTTTATATCCACTATTGAAGGGAAAAAAAGGGTACTCAAGTGCAGGTAGCCTTATGTTTTCTCATCATTTCTAGGTACTAAATTTATTTATTGAAACTACAGGCCAAGTTCTAGCATTAGTGATCCCAAGATCATTGGGCGATTCGGCCAAAACACAGTCTCCTAAAGTTAGGATTTGTGGCCTTCATCTTTCTGTTCTTCTCAACAGATTCCTATCCATAACCAAAGGATTCTAGTGTGAAGTTGTTTAATTGCCCAAGTTTGGAGATAAAATTTGTCTTAGATTTGTTCTTTTGAGACCATACTGGTAAAATCTGATATGAAATTCCACTTGCCGAGTCCTGCAACATAATACATTCATAGTCAGTATGGAAAATTTGAGTTTTTTATGCTTGTCTCTCTGTTGGCGGCTTCTACATTTCAATAAAGAAATAAGTTGTTTGAGACTTGTTGCACAGTGAAGGTTATTGACTGACATAAACTGTTTCTTGCAAATGCATTATAATTTATTGTATGATGCCTAAAATAAGTTGTCCAAAAATTCTTTTCTAAATTAGTTCAGGTCATGCAGCTGAGGTAGGTCAAACCTAGGCAAGCTCTAATTCATACCATGAATTAATCTAGTCAAGTGAAGCCAATCCTCATTGGCGTAATCTCTACAGATAGATTCAGTTGTCTGGAGAAGATGTTCAATGCATGATGCTTGCAAAACCTTTTCATGGTGCTAGAGAAACTTATTGTAAGCCCGTACTCAAATCCACATATACATAAATTCACAATTTCACAGTACAATATAAAAATAATAATGATAATAATAATAATCAAAATTTCATATAGAATGAGATGTACAATAATTTTCTCCTACTTGAGATAATAGTGCATAATAAGAACATCAATTAGATCATCTTGTCGAAATAACAAATACAAATTGATCATCAAAGGTCAGTACATCGTATAAATCAAATTATGACACTATGTCATTTTCGTCTCCTTAGCCTTGGACTGCGATCCTCCTGCTGTACTCGAGAACGGGAACGAGGTCTAGGCGCTTTTATCGCCCAACCGTAGAGTGGTTAGCTCCTCAGAGTTGTTAGCTCCCCCGAGCTCAACATTAGAGGTTGAGCACCCGACACTGCATTGAAGAACCTAGCAAATTGGAACCGATAGGTTGGATAGAATCTGGTGCAACACTGTGCCTAACTATCATATAAACTATAACCATAAAAAAAAATGATGTATCCTCACAGTGATATGGTAGGGAGAAATAAAACTATAACATCCACTAGTATCAAATGAATGTAACAATCTCTTTGGCCAAAGCATTTTAAGCCAGTTTCCATGGTAGATAGGTTAGAAATATAAAAAACAAATGTCGATCCTTCCCTGTCATTTCTATATTCGACACCCGTCCATAATACACAAAAAGGAACTACTCTCTCTTATAGGTAATAATGGAAAATAAATAATGTGTGTAAGAAGCTATTGTCTATTATGCAACATAAAATGAGTCACACCATGGTTCTTTTTTTTTTTTGCCACCAAGATACAAATTTCTTCCTCATAATGATGTCACCTTGTCTAATTCACATTTAAAAATCAAAGTACTCATTTAGCTATGATTAGTTACTAAATGTTGCTTATATAACACAAAGCATTTCATCTTTAATTATTTATTTGATTTAATCTCAAGATCAAAAATAAAAATAAAAAATAACATAAAATAACCAAATTCATAAAAATAAAGTTCTTCCCTCTCTTAATCAAAATACTATTAAAATGTTTATATAAGCATTTCACTATTTTTTTTTGTATATATATAAAAATAAAATAAAATTCATATAAAATCTAAACCAAAATATCATTATTCTAACTCCACATACCAAAAATGCATTTCCCAAAGTTTCTATAATGACTTATCCTAAAATTTTGAAGAGGATTGACTTTTTTGAAAAAAAATTAAAAATAAAGTTATTTAGCTATAAATGTAAATTATTAGACTTTATTCCTTATGGTTAAGGAATCGATGCTTATAAAAGAGATTCCTCCATGGAAGAATTTATTAATAGCCAGGCTGTTAATACAGATTTTGTACGCAATGGTAAAAAAAAATTAATACGATTTACATTGTTTGAGTATGTAAAATGAAAAGCATAAATAATCTTAACATAGGCTATCATATAAGAAAGGAAATTCAGATGTTGTTTTTGTTTGTTTATTTTTGTTTTAACCACGCTGCGCTGCTAAGGGTAGAGAAGTTTTAGTACAGTCTTACTAATATTTAAAAGGAAAAGCTAATAAATAAATAAAAATTATGATAGCTATCAGAATAAAACTACATATCTGTTTTAAGTGAAAATGTGTACATGAGACATTAAGACAAGAAAATATTGAACTGGCACAACGAAATGTATTATGTACATTTTAAACAGATTCAGAGAGAGAGAGAGGGGTTAAATTACCACTGTTTACAGAATGGGATAAGGAATAAAAATGAAGAGTGGTTAAATTCTGAGTAGCTTTGTGTTGGAAATGGTGGCTATTGAGACAAAAGCCAATCAAACTTGTATAGTCACCACAAAAAAATTGTAATTCAAGAGATGCTGAAATTTGCTGATAAAGCCAAATGCAAGTCCAGTAAGGCAATCTTAATTGTTTGGCTGAAAGTTAGAGTTTTGTACATTGAGTATAAATGGGAGTGTTAAATATAGAATCGTTGTGAAAATAAAATCCCAAAATTATGAGACCATATGAAAACACAAACTTGTGTAAAACACCAGTTATTAAATCTGCAAAAAAAAGAGTTTTTCATTTGAAAGATTTGCTAAAGAAAAAAAAAAATTCCTTTTTTTCTTTCTATGTTTTGTTATTTTATTTTTAACACTGAGAAACTCTTGGATGGCTACATACCAAAACAACTATGTCAAAGAGAATAAGATAAAAGCAACAAATATAAGAGAAGCTCTGCATATTTGGGTTAAATAAAAAGAAAATTCTCCTTGCCTACTCATTAAATGAAATTTTGAAATAGCCAAGAAATAAGTTTCAGCACAAACTTCACAGTCATTAACCTATTTAAGAGAAAACGCGGTGCCCTCACATATTGTAGTGGAGGCCTCAACACAGTAAGGGCGACCAATTATGCTAAGGTAAAATGACATACCACAGAAACAACCAGGAATCTCTCAGCTAGAAAAAAAAATAGAAACAGGAAAGAAAAGACGAGAAGATACATGAATCTTAGACTTAATTTTCTCGTTCTATTTAAACTCTTTAAATTATCTATGATGCAGCCTTCAAACTCTTGAAGAATTTCAATTCAAAAAACAATAGTGACTTACCTGGTGGAGACGCTGGGGTTGGAGGATTAATGCGTGACTTTCCACTGCATCCTCTATGTAATTTTTCCTCCTCTCTATTTTTAGTTCCTGCCATGGCAGAAACTATTGCGGAGGGCTTGTTTTTTTTTTGTTTTCTCCGTGCCAATTTTGTTGATAGTTTTCTTTTTTAATCTACTGCGAGCACTCCCATATTAATTTCTCACCTTCCCTCAATAAATGGGCATGGTGAGTTTTAATTAGGCATGGGGTAGTTTTTTTTTAACTCTTGCCAACGTAGATCCTTGGGTATTTTTTTAATAAAAAAATAGTTTATATATTTTTTTTAATTTAACAATATTCTTCCCTTGTCTCTTCAATCAAACTCACAACACTCCTATTAATTTTTCATCTTCCTTCAATGAATGGGAATTGTTTTAAATGAGTATGGGCAACCTGATTTTTTTATGTCTATCATAAATGTCGTGGTTTTAGATTTTGGCAAGATGCATGAAGTTGATTTGATCTTTTGAATCAATGATTTTTAATTTTTAATTTTTTTAATTTTTGACATAAAATGACTAATTTTTAGACTAATAAAACACTCACAATATTTAATTCACAATGAAGTTAGAATGTAATTATTCAATAAATTATACAATTATCCCTACCTACCACAACCTCATATATGAAAACACCAAATATCCATATCCATGTATGTTAATACACTTATACACATGCATGTTAGAATGAAATTTGAAGAGAGGATTAGCAATTCATTAAAACAAGCATAACCATTTATCTAAGTGAGTGTGTGAATGCCAGATTCTATCATTCCTACCGCTACCAGAGTGCTAACCTCTTCTACCTAGGCCCCATTCCCTCCTTCAAAATCTGTTCAAAACTTCCAACACTCAAGTTTTTATCAGTATGGGTTAGTACCAAAATCCATAATCCATGATGGATAACTAAAAATAACATCATTAATCCATTTTATTCTATGATCAACCATTCATAATACATCTAATTACGATGTGTAAGAACTTAAGCAAAGTTACAAATATAGCATAATATTCATAAAACATGATAATCAAATATCTAACCATCCATACATACAATACTAAAGTTTCTAATATCAATTAAAGTCTCTATCTAGATCAAACATAGTCAATGAAAGTCAATAAAGTTTAAAACATCTCTGAAAACAAGGCCATTAAATATCGAGACATGACACTTATCATTTCTAGTTATCAACTATTCAATTAGAGATATAACATAAAATAATAGCATGTTCAGATGTTATAGTATCCTAAGCAACTTCAATAAAAATTCCTTTGTCGGACACCGAAATAGAAAAGGATTGCAAGGAATTATTTCTCCACAGTAGTAAAGCTCAGATTCCAAAGATAGTAAAGCAAAAGCACCAATTCTTCTCATCGTAGTATTCAAAATTGACGATATGTTGTCTACTGAAATTCTAATTTTTGCCATGAATAATTGTGATGGAACATAGAGTTTAAGTTATATTTTTTGTTGATAAATTTGACTTGTGAACTATACAGGTATCAGTAGGAGCATGTGCATGAAAACTGAGCAGATCCAACAAAAACAAGATCACTCAAACAAAACTAATGTCAACACTGATTTCCTCTGAACTATCCCATTTCCAATGGATAGTCTCCCTACTTCAAACACCTGGTAGGGACTCCAGGTACCCCTATGCAACCCTTGTTTATAATATTTTCTGTAAAAAGGAGCAGTCAACTTTTAAGCAAGGAAAATAACCTCTAAATCTCTTTTAAAATATCTAGGTAGTATAATGCATTTTCTACCGTTTGTTTCTTCGTAGGTTTTAAAGGTTAGGGAAGAAAATAAATGTATTATTGGTTTGCAATTTAGATGATCTTTTTAATGTCTATAAACATTTTAATATAAAATTAATTAAATACATAAATTTTTTATAATTTAAAATTGGATTTTAAAAGTATTATGATATATTTAATTGAAAGTATAAGTATTTTATGTAATAGATTATATGATATAAAATTAAATTAAAAAATAGAATTTTTTACTTTTAAAAAATAATTGTTTATTTTATTAAAAATAAAATTAATCGTTTATAATCATAACTTTTTACATGAGTTGAAAGACAAGTGTATTGAGGAATGATTATATTAAGGATAAGTATAAGGATTCATATAAGATTATAATTTGATAGAATAAATTTAAAAAGAATTATGTTAACTAAGAGAAAACATAAATATAAAGAATCCAAGGACATAACAATAATAAAGGGAAGTGTATAACATTTAATTATGACGATGGCTCTTCTTTGTCGATCGAGACTTCGCATTTGCACAATCTATGTGTTGGATGATCAGCTCCATTTTTTGCTAAAATGAAATATTTTTTCTCTACTGAAAGCTCCCATGGCATTGAGCGAAATATGGATATCAAAGAAAACTTGTATACTTCTCCTAGGGCTCTCCCTAGCGCACCACTGCGGGATATGAAAATCATAGCTCGAAAAGATTCATGGCTTCCGACATACAAACAAAATGCTAAAAGAGCTCAACACTCTGGAAAATTCTCTACAAGGCCAATCAACCCTCTGAAGCATTCATTTTCTCCCCCCCTCAATAACAACTTTGAACATTTGAAGACTCCGGAGACCCTACTATACTTGTTGCCTCACAAGCATAACAAACCTAGGACTAGCAAAGACCCAAATAGTAGAATCGACCCTCCCTGCCCTAGGTCAGAAGCATATACCCCTCCGCACAAATGCATAGCCATTGATTCATGTAACAACCTTCCTTTGAAGAGACCATATTGCCAATCTTTTCAATTGCCCTCCATAACCCTAAAACAGGATCACTTGAGCAAAGGTAAGTCATAACCATGTGTTAAAATCAATTCTTCATATAATACAGGTATGGAAAATTATTGCAAAAACCATGGTATATTAGCAAAATGGCCGGGATATGGTCAACCGCTCTCTTCTATTGCAGATTGGTTTATCCATAAATTCACAAGCCAGGTAAGTATAACACTCCTTGATAATGACTTTATGTTTATTGATTATAAATATAGTGCATTAAAGCACATGTGCATTAGAAATATTCAATTCTAAAGCTTCATAGATTTGGTTTTTAATTTTGGATTGGTGCCCTAGATTTGATCCCCTATCGGTAAAAAATTTAGAAATTGTTAGATGGATTAAACTCCCAAACCTTCCCGTAGAATATACCCACAACCATATCATTAAGGAAATTGCAGACTCTATAGGCAGTGTTGTAGATCTATATCCAAACTATATTTTTAGCTGGGATATCATGGTGGCAATTAAAGTAGACAACTCAATCAAGAGCTTAGAACCCATGAAAATTATATCCAATGAAGGGAAATTTAGTATATTTCCAGAGTTTTGTAATCCTCCAGAGTTTCAAGGTGAGGCAATAGACCTTCTCAAATTTGGATCCATAGCTATTTCAAAACCTTCTGTGACCCAAAGAAATTTGGAGAAATCTCTGATCTGCAACCATAACCTATTTAACAAGGCTTGCCCTGAGGATCCGATCACTAGCCTCAAATTCTTTGATCGCACTAGCAGCTTTATGGTAGTTAATAAATACTCCAAATGACAGGGAGATTAGATATCCTAAAAGTCAAGGATATCCAATCAGTCTCTCAAAATGAAAGATCTTTGGCTAGGGACATTTCCAGAACTATTGAGGAAGATATTGTTTACTAGCAGGATCAAACCCCAACAATAGTAATCTTGAAAGAAAAGACTGTAACACCTGATAAGTAGGAAATTTATCCCAAGCATACCCCAGTAGCTCTAAAATCTTCTTTCCTAGAGACTTAGAATAACCAAATGGAATCCAGAAATAGTATAGAAATGGTAACCTTTGGGGAAAAATAGCCCACAACAGATAACAATGGGGGGATAGTAACCTCTGAAAAAATGGAGGGAGACAAGAAAGGATTTGCACTCACTAAGGAACTAGAGAGAAAATTGTGTACTGAAAATCCCAAATCATGCCTACCAGAGTAGGCTTCCCCACTAGGTAATACTAAATATCCTATGGAAGAAGGCATAAATTTACCACAAGGGGACTATGAAGAAAGGACCAGAGAGGATGAGTATCAATCAATACAACTCTCAAACAACATAGATACACAACCGTCAATGGAAGTTTCCACACCTCAAGCTGAGAATGAAGCCTCTCCATCCCAAGTTGAAAGAGAGGTAGAAGCCATTACGTAATTTGTAGTGGATACCCTCTCAGATGAGATCATAAGGATGTGTCTAGATGAAATCTCTGATGAAGATGAATTGAACCTAAATAAATATCTCCTAATCAAGGGCATCAAAGAGATGCAATCAGAGATGCAAGAGATGCAATCAATAGATGAGCGCGAAGAAACAACAAACCTAATGGTCAACATAGAGAAATTGGAAAGCAAGGATCCCAAATCCTATGGAATTGTCATTACTAAGGAAGGAAAATCTTCTCCGGACTGTGATATAAAACTGAAAAGAGGGACAGAAAATCATTGGGAGAACTCAGGGAAAAAGATGGGGAGGCAGCAGGTCAAGTTAAAATCACAACACTATTTAATGCAGGGAAGGAGAAGTACCTTCCCAAGGAGACGTGAATGTCCTTTCCTAGAATGTTAGGGGCCTCAATGCCCCTAACAAGAAACGATTATTAAAATGTTGCATTAATAACTTGAAAGCTGACATTATTTTACTCCAAGAAACCAAGTTAAATTTAGAGGAAGCCTTAACATTCAGAAAGAAGCTAGGTTTTAGAAACCTTGTAGAATCCCCATCCATTGGGGCTTCAATTGGACTAGCCATTATCTGGGATTCAAGATCGGTATCCTTCAACTTGCTAGAAAAACATCACCATTGGACATCTGGGCAGGTTAGAAACTTTAGGAATAACCTAGTTTTTAATATTATAAATGTATATGGGCCCATTCAATACAAGGAAAAATTGCTAGTATGGAAGGAACTAGAAATGCATCTAGCCAAATTTCCCAACCAAATTAATTTCATTGGTGGAGACTTCAACGTAATCATAAGGATCACTAAAAAAGGAGGTGGAATTAACAAATTACCTCAATCTGCCAAGGATTTCACAGACTGATCCTCTATAATTGCATTATTGGAAATACATACTAATGATGATTCATTTACCTGGAATAACAAGAGGAAAGGTTTATTTAACATAGTAGAAATAATGGACATATTTTTTCCTCATGGAAGCCACACAAATTTTAATGCAACCATAAATGTAGAAATCCTTCCTATATCTAGGTAAGATAACTATCCAGTACAACTGAACATTATAGCAGAATCCCAACTGAAGAATTGTCCCTTTAAATTTGAACAGATGTGGCTTAAAGATGAAAACATCCTCAACTTTATTAAACAATGGTGGGAAGAAGTGCAAGTGTCAGGCTCTAGAATTTTCATAGTTTCCAACAAACTTAAGATCATTAAGACAAAACTTCTAGAATGGAACTCGTCAAACTTTGGTGACATATTCAAGAGCAAATTAGAACTAGGAGACAAATTAAAAGAAATTAACTCACAAGTTATAAGATTAGGTATGGATGAGTCACTATACCTATAAGAGAAGAAGCTCCTAGCAGAATATGAGGACATTCTAACCAAAGAAGAAATATTCTAGCGATAAAAATCGAGGGAATCATGGTTAAAAGCAAAGGATAGAAACACCAAATTTTTCCATAACAGCACAAAACAAAGGAGGTTTGTTAATAGAATTTCATCCATTAAAAATGAAAATGGATTGGAACTCAATAACCCCAAAGAAATAGTAGACGAAACAACTAAATAATTCAAAGGCATTCTGAATAACTTGGAAAGTTTGAACATTAGAGAACAAAATGAGATGCTAAAATACATTCCTAAGATCCTAACACCAGAACATAATAAATTTCTTGTAGGAAAATTTACCATCGATGAGGTCAAGGAAGAGCTTATGTAAATGAATCCAAATAAATTAGCAAACCCAGATGGCTTTCTGGCCATCTTCTATTAATAATGCTGGGAATTCATACGGAAAGAAGTTATAGAGGCTTTAGAAGGAGCTATAAATTCTGGTAAAATATTAAGAGAAGTTAACAATACCTTTTTGACACTTATACACCAAAAAAAACCTGAGAATCTAAACGATTATAGACCGATAGCCCTGTGTAACACCCTCTAAAAACTCCTAACAAACAATTTGACTATAAGACTCCAAAAATTGCTGCCACTTCTTCTTAGTGAGGAACAAACTGGATTTGTGCTTGGCAGGTCTATTTACGATGGAATAATTATTTCTCAGGAAGAAATCCACTCATTCCAAAGAAAGAAGGATCCTAGTATGATTATTAAACTAGATATTAGGAAGGGCTACGATAAAGTAGATTGGATATTCCTCTGTAATTTTCTGAAAGCTTTTGGATTTGCAAAAAATTGGATTAATTTCATTTTTGAATGTATTTCAACTCCTATGATCTCTGTTTTGATTAACGGAACTCCAGAAGGTTTCTTTGGGATTTCCATGGGTATTAGGCAAGGAGATTCTGTCTCACCTTACCTTTTCATTATTATGGATGAAGCCTTGAGGATGGCAATACAAGAAAAAAAAGAGGAAGGTTCCCTTAAAGGCATAAATATTACCAGCAACTTAGAACCATCTTCCCACCAGCAATTTGTTGATGACACCATGCTATATGGGGCCAACAAAATAAAGGAAGCCAAGATCTTCAAAAATATGTTGGACTCTTATACTACTGCTTCAGACCAAGAAATTAATGTTGAATCTGAAGCATTTTTCTTTAACATAAATGCAAACATAGAAAAAAGCTTTGTGAAATTCTCAACTTCAAAGTCAGTAAGCTTTCCTACAAATGCTTAGGTTTGCCTTTAGACAAAGGAACCCAAACTTCAAACTTATGGAAGCCAATAATAGACAAAATAAAAAGCAAAATAAATTCTTGGAAAGGGAAATGGCTATCCTCAGCTGGCAGGGCCACCATGGTAAAGTCAATATTGGCCGCCATGCCCATCTACTAGTTAGCATGTATTAACATCCCTTCCAACAAGAAGTCAAAGATCAACAAACACCTAAGAGATTTTTTCTGGCAGGGTTCCGGTGATGAAAAGAAAATAGCCCTCATAGATTGGGACAAGGTGTGCTGGCCCAAGGAGGATGGAGGTGCTAGAATCAAGAACATAGGGGATCAAGGTAAAGCTCTAGGGGCAAAATTAGTATGGAGACTAGAATCAGAAACCCCGAGGAAAAGTGGGCACGAATCTTGATTTCTAAATATCTCTCGGACAATAATCCCATTAATATCTTTAGAGAAATAAAACCCCCTCGGGGCTCTCGCATTTGGAATTTTATGTTAGACTGTCGTTATATAATATATAGTAAACTTACCTAGAACCTTGGGTCAGGGGATGAAACTTTGTTCTGGTTAGACTCTTGGGGAGGTTATGAAGCTATTGAGAAAGGGTTTAAATGCAAAGATCTCAAATCTAAATTAGAATCCTCTCAAGGTAGGTTAGTTAGGGACTATATTAGACCCTCACCTAATGATAGTGGGTGGGAATGGAGGGATTTCATAGAATTCAACCTTTCAGAGCTTGAAGAGAAACTCCTTGGAGATATCCTTAAAAAGAGATGCCTGATCCTCAACAAAAACAAGGACATATTGGTTTGGGATGGCTCCAATGATGGATAATACAACACTAAGGATGGTTATAAAGTTATTAGGAGTAAATATTTGAGAAACAAGACTGACTTGCCCATAAATCTGTGCTAGAATAAAAACTATTTAGCTAAGGCAGGTTGAACTATGCCTAGGTAGCTTAACATCATAAAATATTCACTGCATATAGCTTTAAGAAAATGGGTTTTGAGGGTCCTAGCAGGTGCCCGTTATGTGAAAAGAACAATGAAGACATCAACCACATTTTGCTAACATGTCAATATGCGGATCTCTACTCGAAATGGATTCCAAAATCCATTTGTTGGTCTGCGGCATTTCCCAATACTATCCTTGGGATGATTCAAGCGTGGCCCGAGCTTAAAAATGGAAGCATTTATGTCAACCTAATGATAACTGCCCCTTCAATTCTTATATGGGAGTTGTGGAAGGAAAGAAAAAGAAGAATTTTTAGAAATGAGAAAATGGAAGCTAGGCAACTCATCAATAAAATAGAAGCCACTATTGTTGAATACACCAACAGTAGAATCAATATTCCCCAAAATAAAGAGTGGAAAATGTCACATTGGGATGAGAAGATAAGGCACAAATTTGTTGGACTTGTTCTTCAACCTTTTATAGGCCACAGGGAGAAATCCACCAAATCTAGGAGGGAAGAATGCGTGTGGCTCCCCCCCAAGCATGGCTAGTATAAATTAAATTTTGATGGAGCTTCTTGAGGCAACCTCAGGATGGTTGGCATCAAGTGCTATGTTCATGATAGTACAGGTAAATAAATTGTAGTTCTAGCTGCTCCTATTGGTCAGCAAACTAACAATTGGGCAGAAATTCTCGCCCTTACAAAGGGACTTAAATTATGCAAAGACTTGGGACTAGGAAAGTTGAAAATTGAGGGAGATTCAACCATCATTATTAATTCCTTTAGGAAGGGATTCACTCCCATTTGGAGACTGCATGCCCTCCTATTCGAAGCAATCCTCCTATGCCGAAGCTTTTCCAAAACTATGATAAATCACATCTTCCGAGAAGGAAACAAAAGAGTGGATGAACTCATGAATTTGGGGGCAGATGGTATCTTCTTTCCCCCCACCCCTCCTCCCATTAGGGAATCAAATTAGGATCCCCACAAAAAACCTCTCAAAATTTACGTCATCAGTGCCAGATGACACCCGGGTGCAATGCCTTGATGAAGGAAATAGGTCTATGGTGATGATGTCACATAGTCCCTATGTCACTCTGGCGTAATTCCTCAATGGTTCATGTTTGTGCAACTTGTGATTAAGGGATCACACACACTATTGGATCGTTCAGATTAGACCTAACTTTAAGTTGACTTTTCCTTCAGTGTGGACATCACATTATCCATGTGTTGAGAAGGCGTAATGCCTTGAAGGGTAATAATTAATTAAGGGAATACGTCCACCGTGAGATTCATTTAGATCTATCAAATTTTAACCATTTCCTTCTCATCACTGACCGTGGTCCCACCAAGAACCGTGTCATGGAGGTGTAATGCCTCAATGAATAACCAACTTACATCTATCGATTCAGGTAAGATGCCTACCATCCAATTTAAAATATTTGTCAGGGAGTTAGGTGATCTTTTCTCAATTGAATAACCAATGTCAATCGAGCGCAATGCCTTATAGAGTAATGAACATGCAACTTTCATTTAAGGGTTCACGCCTACCATTGGATGATTTAGATCTGACTAGCGATTAAAGCATAAAATATAAGACTTAGGAGAGGAGATATATACAAGGCCTGCTAGATATATTATCAATGGTTTTTAAATATTGAATTAACACATGGCTCAAAATGTTTAAAGTACAATTTTATTTATTTGAAGGTTTGTAATATGGGAAATGTATTTTTAATCTAACATGGCCAATATATCAATAAGTAGGATGGTTTCAAAAATGATACATTGTTACTAATAGTGGTGTTACAGGAAAGAGTTATTTTATTTATGCAGGTATAGGTACAGATATAGATAAGAGATAAGCTCAGATAGATAAAATGAAGAAAGATCAAAATGTGAATCCAGTATGATCATTTTGTAATCAGAACAATAAGGAATTTTAGGAGAAAAAGATATAATCTCTAATTTGTAAATAGGGGTATTGTTAGAATATGTAATCCTTCCTTGGTGAAATATATTATAAACCAAGGTAGTTTAGTTTATTTATTATGTAAGTAGGAGATTCCTATAGAATCCCTACATGAACACTTGTCCTCTTTTCCATGT
>MU222875.1:383214-400848 GCA_018584345.1 Thuja plicata
CAAGCCTACGTAGTTGCAAGTCATCCTTTTATCTTGGTAGACTTTTTAATGTCTATATTTCTTATTTTCCTTTTCCTGTCCCCCTTTTTGGAGAATGAGAATCAATTTCCTTATATAAGTTAGAGATGTCTCTTTGTAAATTCATGTCTTCTTACAGTGGAACTAATTTTTAATTATTACCTTAGTTAAGTATGTATTATGTTATATATTTTAATTTTATTTTATGTTAATATATATATATATATATAATAAGGGGATCACAAAAAAAATAACCAGTTACTTCGAAATGTACAAAAGGAAGAGGCCTAGCCTAACAACGAGAGTAGCAAGGAAACTACAAATCAGATAGTCATATACAAAGGTACAAGAAGGAAATCCAAAAGACTAGTGTAAGATATCATCATGGGTGTCAACCCAAATAGTCCACCCCATAGCTCCCTCCATCCAAATGGTGCTTTTCTTCTCCTGGATTTGAGCAAGCATAAAGATTTCGTCCTTTTTTGAGTTTTTGTTTTTCTTAACCTCATGGTTTAGCTCCTTGCAAGTATTCTCGAACATCTGTAGGTTATCCATATTCTTCCTCCATTCATAACCATTCTTCATCTCGAAGACAAAGAAGGTTTCACTTCCTGTCCTCGAGAGCCTTTTGAGCTTTTCCTTTTCAATTAGCATAGTAGTATGGACCTGCAAGAAAATTTTAAAATAAGTGAGTTTTTGAAAAGACTCGGTAAGAACCCTAGGTTCCTTTTGATACCTTTCCTCATTTCTACACTTCCAGACCTGCCATAAAATATTGGAAGAGAGAATGTTCCAAAACAGATTAGTATCTTTTTTAAGCCCAACAATATGCCCAGTAATAATTTCAATAATATTAAAATTCATAGAATAAGTGATACCAAACATATTCCAGATCTCTTTAGAAAAATAACAGTCAAAGAGAATGTGTCTACCAAACTCAGGTAGTCTGCAAAAGTTACAGTAATCATCCGCAAGGTTATCTTTTCTAATTGGTAGCCTTTCAAGAAACAACAACCATTTAAAACATTTTATCTTAGGCTCTATAGAGCCTTTCCACAATATATCAAAATATTTTTTTCCAAGAGCAGATGTCAAGGGTGGAGTACCAAATAGAATTGACATGGTCAATACTAGCATCATTATATCCAATCACATTGTAAATTTGTTTAGCTTTTATTTTGGATATAATGGTCCCATCTAGCCATTTACAGTTTAAGTATCTATGAGAGTCCACATTACAATTAGTAGGTAAGTCTTTGGTAGCTTTAAGTATCATATTATAATTTTTCTTTTTGGAGGCCGGGATATCAAAATTGCTTTTAAGATCATCCCAATTGATTATCTTATCATGCTCAAAAAGGCCAGCCAATTGACTAATTCCCATATTAGACCAGTATCTAGCAAGGCAGCCTTGGGAGAGGGAAAGGGGTTTGCTAGATAAGTGCAAGTTCCACCAGATGGACCTTTCACCATATAGCTGATTATCATCATGGAAGGCCTTGTTATTAATATATTTCCTGACATGATTCCAAGATTTCCATATGGATCTAAAGACAATAGATCCTAGCACAACAATAGGAAATTTGCCAATAATCAGATCATTAAAAGGAAGATTCTTCCAAGATTTTGCATTTTGGGGGAATCCCCTTTCAATATTGTTCCGAACAAGGATCTTCCATGGATCATTACCATCCCCTTTATAAAATAAAACCCAGCTTCCTCCACTCACCCTATCCTATCTTCATAAAGCACGAATGTGAAAATTATAATGCAGGAACGAGACTCATTTCACGGTAACAATGTTTTTACGAGAATCCTTTATCCTACATCATATTCAAAGGTCAACTCTTTGGATTCTAAGAATCTTAATGGATTTGAGCGATTTCTACATCCGTTCATGATGGTTTATGAAAGGTAAATCAACAATTTTCCTTTTACATTATTTCATTTATGCAATTTCTATCATATTTCAAGGTTGATTTTAAAACACGGGTTTGACCAAAGAAAACACCTTTTCACAACATTTCCCCCAAATTTTTGTGTGTAGGAACAGGTTACAGAGCTGTTGGATCTTTTCTGGGTAGTACAGGAACAATTGCAAATTCCATGAAAATTTCATCCAAAAATGCTAGGTACATATCGACTATTGCCTTGTCCCCTAGGTACAGATTGAATTATTCCCTGTCCCTTCCATTTTTACAAAAAAATTTAGTAGAGGCTAATTTTGTCTTTTGATTTCCATTTCTGTCAGTTTCAGCTCATATCAGTTTTTATATGTCTTCTTTAATCATCTTTTTAGTGACTTTTCTAAAAGATCAATTACACTACATAATCATTCCCATTTCATTTCAATTACATTATTTAGTAAATTACATATTGTATTTCCAATTAGTGCTTGAGTCACCTCTTGAGTCTATAGGAGATATTCTTCCTTCCTAATGTGCAATTCATGAAATGGGGAAGCAATTCACTTAGTATGATTTATGTTGCATTGCTCTCCCATTTTCTCATTGTAAACAATTATCCTTAAAAAATTTGGATTGTGTATGGTCCTTAGTCTTCCAAATGTTTTTAATATAGAAGATGAATTGTAATAGTCACAATAAGTCCCCAAAATGGTTATTTCTTGCAAAATTTAGGATGTATGTATTTTTTTAGACTCTTGTAGGAACTATCTTTTCTAGGAGTTCTTGGCTCTAATTTAGTCTAGAATGAATCCTATTGCTTTGTGTCTTTCTTTTTGAAAAGAGATACATCCTTAGGGAGACATGTTTCTTTATTCGAATGGTTATAGGTGCTTCCCGTGATTAGGATATGAACATTACACTTTATGTTTTTTCTACATTATGTGTTATGTTCAAATTTCAAATAATGAAGGGTCTATGGTACATTGTATTCGCTTCTAAAATGTTGGCATTTAATCTCGAAGCTTCAAAGTGTTGTAAAATATTTTCAATAGGGTTTTAAAATATTGTTAAATATTAACATCAAAAGATCGCCTTCCTTAGCCTATATATTCTAATAGGATCTCTCTTCCTCTTCCTAGAACACACTAAGATGAAGAGCAAACTTCTAAAACCCTAGAGGTTGTTTCACATAATGCAATGGGTCCCATGCCTATAAAATTATTTGGTTTCTCTTACTTAGGTACGAGCCTCTTATGATCAAAATGTTTGCTACATAATTAAAATTGGAGTAACATCATGAGTGGTAAATATCTCAATTATGATAAGTCTTACATGGTGCTTTATACCCCTAATTACCAAAGGTGTTCTAAAATTTGGAGCAATGTTCACAAATAACAGGGTATTATTTAGACAGGTATTGATTGAAAAATCAGGAATGGTTTTCTGATACATTTTCAAAGGGAAAATGGTGAGGGAACATGCCTCTAGATTTAAAATAGACCTTCAAGGACATCAATTAAATTCCTAAAACTTTGTTTGGCCATTGGATTAGAGATTTTCCATCATCTCAAAATTCATGGAAGAGTATTTCACGATGTTACCAAAACAAGTCTCGCCTATTACAAAACACATGGGAGTTTAATATTTTTCTACAACAAATCAGAATTTCTTTGTTCCAAAGAGATGACAAGTTTATTTGGAGCCAAAATCCCAAGGGAGACTTCTCTATCAGGTTGGCTTACAATAATCTATTAAAGGAAGGAGACTCTTCAGGACTATTGTGGAAGACATAGAACCCATGCCTAATTCCCAAGATTAAATTCTTATGATGAAAAATGACACATAATAAAATAATCACACGAGATAATGTGATAAAACATGGATTTAAACTCCAAAATAGATGTGCATTGTATAATAAATAAGATAAATCCATTCCTCATATATTGTTTCACTATCAATATGCTCACAACATCTAGAGAATGGTGCTACAAAAGCTTCATATATTGGGCAATGAACAAAAATATAGAACCTCTTTGTTTTGATTGGATAACACTAATGCATGATAAATTGATCGTAGAACTTTGGAAGTAGATTCCACTCCATTTGGGTTGGATTTTATGAAACAAATTAACAAAAGTATATTTAAAGAAGTTGAGAACCTAATTGAGGAAGTTTCCAAAACCTTCTAAAAATTAATACGGAAAAAACTTTCAATGGCCACCTAGCATTGCCCTTACTTTCCCCCCTCCCCTTGATCATAAAATAGCTAGGAATTGGGGACTCCCTAATTCTTAATCTAGATATAATAATTCTTAAAGATTTAAGAGAACAAACACTAAGTGGAGTCCACCAAATCTTGGATGGTAAAAGCTTAATTTTGATGGATATGTAAAGAGGGGCCATGATAAAATGGAAGTGATTGAATTCACAAGCTCATCTCTGGAGGTTTAGTTTCTACTTATATGGGTAACTTAGGAGGGAGAACTAATAATCAAGTACAAGTGATGACTCTTCTTTGGCATTTTCAGTTCTCCCTTTCAACAAGAATCAATGTGTTGTCTATCAAGAGGGACTCTGAGATTATAGTTGATAGTATTAAAGGCCTTTGTAAGGCTAATTGGTCAACATAAGGAATTATTGTGAACATTCATAAACTCCTTTTAGGGCTAGCCACTTTTGAAATTAGTCATATATATAGGGAAGGTAATAATGTGGTCAATGCTATGGTTCCTTTGGGATAGAAAATTGAAGGTTTGATATGTTGGTAGAAAAAATACCACCTTCCACCTCATGTCTGAACACTCCTTTTGGGAGAGAGCATAATATCCACCATAAAAAATGAAGAATAAAAAGAGCTCATGGTTTTTGTGGCCCCCTCTCTACATTACCTTGTTGTGGAGTTGGGGGGATAACGAGTATAATTTTAAAATTCTTTGGCCAATGAAAATTCAAACTGAATGTGATCTTGGAAATGAAGGATCTTTGAACCCGTTTTCAAGAAGAATGATTTGGACTAGCTACAGGAGTTCGAGGGCTAATAAGGTCGAACACAAGACTAGGGATTTGAGGTGGAAATTGAGTGAATGTACCAACCACATGAATATTACAAAGGGAAATTTAATGGTGTGATTGCATCATACAAATATGACCCAAAAAAAATTTATAGAGTTATTTAGTAAATGGTTTATGGGGAAAGATATTACACATAAGGGAAACCTTACCCAACATTTTATTGAGTACAGTGACAAATTATTTACACGAGTGAAGATTAGCAAGGATGTAAAGATATAGTTACATCATTTGTATCATGCATATCCCTCATTGATATTTTTAATTGTTTCTTTTTACTATTATTTTTCATAACTACATGGAAAATGGTAAAGGAAAAAATTGGGTGCAGTTTTCTACGACTGTTATAGCTCTAATTTTGAATATGAGTCAGAACTCTTTTATAATTGAGCCAAGTATTCTTTTTGAAGTCAAATATGATACCAGTATTTGGAATATTTTCTCTAAAAGGGGAGTTCATAGTTCATTGGGTACATAAATGTATGATGAAGGTCATTCCATCTACTTTCCTACTTCATGGGAAGACAAAAAAGTTACTAGTGATGATATTTCCTTTGAAGTTAGTGAGTAGGTTATTACCAAAGCTACGAAGTTTTCAACCAAGAGGAAAAAATTAAAGAAAATAGTTAGAGTGGCAAATAATGACAACCTCAATCAATTCTTTTGGGAGAATGAAAGTCATGTCAAACTCCATAGTGTCTTTGACAAAGAGGAGTTGACGCCTCCATGAAACTAGGTCTAAGTGATGATAGTGATGTTTTTTAAAACATTTTTGTAACCATAGTCTCGTATCCTTTTAATTTTCCTACTTGGTTTCCTAGAAAGTTTTGTTAAAGATGTTGTAAATGTTGCTAAGAATCAAGGGAAAATCCCCATCCCTTTGTAACAGGGTTTAGATTTTAGGATTTATAGTTTTCCTTTGGTCATGTGTCCCCTAAAGTAGAGTGTAGTGATAAAATCCCCTAGGCCGTGTTTACCATGCATGCTAAATCATCGAAACCCCAAGCCCTATTAAGAAGAAATGTGTTCATTATGTAGGAGCTATAAAAATTACATGTCATCCTAGTACGTCAAAACCCCTACCCCCAATATGGTCTCCATTAGCCAATGTGACCTAAAAAATAATGTCACCACCTCCAAAATTGCTAAGAAGAGGAAAAGTAAAAAATCCCCTTCCCTTCCTACACAAGAAACCCAAGATGACCATACATGAGGTCATTAGTGAAGAGGATGATGACCTAGGAGAGGATGATAGTAAGAATGGGAGAAATTTGAGGTGCTTCAATAGATTAGCAAGTCACTCTTTTGGTAAAGGAAAAATTCATTGGTTGGTGGAAGATGATTCAGAGGAGGAAGGATGCCAAGGGAAGTGAAAGAGTTATAGATAAATTTAGGGGGAGACGCTAATGTTGGTGAAGAGGGTGATATTGGAAATGAGAAATTTTTTTATAAATGTATCAATGATCACTCAAGACACATCTCAAATAACACATAGATTGAGCATATCGGCCTCACATAAGATACTATGCTAGAAGAGGAGGAAAAAAACATGGCCAATGCTAAGGGTGCCTAGACAGAGTGCAAAAACAATGCTAGGGAGCTAAAATGATGAGAAACAAGGTGTTAGAGATGGAAAAGAAGTTGATCAATATATCCAAATTAAGCCAAGGAGTGATGCATAATTCTGCAACCTCACTCAGCCTCATGTAAAAAAAAATGGTCTTAGGAAAAGAAGTGGAGGAGGAAAACAATAAGGAACTCTTCGAGTTCTTGATAGAAGATTGAAGCCATGTGCTCCACTAACCTTTGAATAACCTTGCCGGTTGTGGGTTCTTTTTATTGGTTATGTTTTTTTAGTTTAGAGTTTAATATAGTTAAGGATTTTAGTTTCTCTCTAGGTTTTACTGTTAGCAATTTATTAGGTTTTGGTATTATACTGGAGTCTGGTTTTGGTGCGAAGACTTTAGGGGCTTATAGTTTATGTTGCTGAATTTTGTTAAGATTTTTTTTAGAGTATGTTTTTAAAGTATTCTTAATGTTCTTCTTATGATGGTTTATACGCCTTCAAGCTATTTGTTTCAAAGGGACACTGCCCTGGTTTTCCTGCTCTTTTAATATATTAAAAAATTATTTTACTTTATTTATAGTTCATTTCTATAATTGTAAATATAATTTCAATTTTTTCATTAATATATCCAATTTTTATTTTATCAATTACAATACATTATGTGTATCTATATCGTTTTAATTTATTTTATTTAAATGTACATTTCTATGTTTTTCCATTGATTAATAGTTGTTTAATTTATCTATGCTAATTAATTTTAATAATAAAAAACCTTAATGTGATCAATGAGCTAAGGGTAAAATATTAAAATAGTGAATTCTACTGGAGCAAATAGATACATTTATTTTTGTGAATGTTGATGCAATTCAAAATTAAAAATCTATTATTAAAAATTGATATCTTCATCATAATGTTGGAAAAAATCTTTGTAGGCTTGTGTTCCTTTGTAGGTTTACCTTCTATTTCTAGATCAATTCCATGTAAGACCTATTGATCTAATTTGGTTTTACATATGTGTTACTTGTTAAGAAGTATTAAAATTTAAAAATACCTTGAAGAAATAATTGAAGATAAAACTAATTATTTTACATCTAAGAGTTTATTTAATTTATTATACCATTTTTATTTTTATTTCATAAAACTATGAGTCTAAAAAGAACTATCAAATAAATAATTTCAAATACACATTTAACAAATACTAATGAATTAAAAGTATTTTAAATTTATGGCAAGTTGATGTCTTCAGTTTTTTTGCTCTGTTAGGGTTTAGGGTCGCATTGCTATTCTAAACCCCCCTGTCCTTTCATACCGCATTTACTGTGGGAGCAAGCTTAGTATTTATGGCCCCGGCCACCACTAGCCCAGCAGTTGATGCTGGAGCTATTTTGGTGACGGATGACAATGGTGCCGCCAGGCAAGAGACCTCGCAAATTTGTTCCCAAGGTGTTTCACGAGGTATGTTTGAACCTGATATTGTTTTACCCATTAATGAGTTTGATAATGCCTGTTCTTGGCTTGAAACGCATACCCTCATTGGCTATTTTCTGGGCTGCAACCCTCCTGAACATATGATTAAGGATTTGGTGGCGAAAGCCTGGACTCCTCATGGAATCCGACTAGATGGCATTCAGAGTCTCACCAAGGGTTTCTTTTTGTTTCATTTTTCTAATCCCACTCATGTGGATGCTATTTTCGCCAAAGGACCCTGGAATATTAGGGCCTCCCTTTTAGTTTTCCAGCGTTGGTATAGAGACTTTTTTGTCTCTGACGACAAGAAATTAAAAGTCCCTGTGTGGGTTGAGTTTCCCGGTCTCCCTTTACCTTGTTGGCCTTTCATGCATGCCATTGCGCAAAAGCTAGGTAGGGTTATTTGTAGTGAGCATGACCATTTCTTCAATCCTCGGCCTCAAAAGAGGCTCTGTATTGAAGTTGATCTCTCTCAAGACCTTAAAAAAACTATTGAGATTCAGGTTGGTGACACCATCTTCTCTCAAAAGGTGCTTTACCTTAACCTTCACAACACTTGTTACCATTGTCAATCTGCAGAGCATAAGATCAAGGATTGCCCTTTAGTAGTTCCTCGGCCCAAACCCCCGTCTAAGGACTCTGGTTCATGGCCCACTCATATTGGTAAAAAGGAGGACACCAAGAAGGATGACTAGATTATGGTTGGTCGTAGGAACAAACAAGTTAAACCTGTTGCTTCAGCTTCCACCTCGCAGCCGCCACCTCCTGTAAAGCCTCACGTTGCTTCTCATGATGAGAGCGTTTCAAACCCTGGCCAGCAGGGGAAAGCAAATTTGGATTCTGGTAGTAACCCTCCTTGGGTTCACACACCTCAAGCTGCTGCCATGATCTCCACTCCCTCTATCCTTCGCTGCTCTTGTAGCCCTATGGGACATGTTGAGGCTGCTTAGGAGGGTTTGGCTGAAAAATGTAGAAATGTTTTCATGGAGCCTCCTGGGAATAGCTTTACATATTTATCTAATAGTTTTTCTTCCCTTGGGGAAGCTGATGGTATGGACGACGTTGTTTCCTCACAAAGTACATCTCATGGAATGTTAGGGGTCTGACAGACCTGCCCAAAAAATATTCTGTCAGAGATGTTCGTCTTCATGTTAGTCCTCTGGATGTTTTATGCCTCCAAGAAGTTAAAATTTTTGGTTTTTTGGTTGATGCTACCTGCAAAGTTATTTGGCCAAAGATTCTGGCTCTTTGTTCTCAGCACGAAGCTGGTCGAGGTGGAGTAGTTACTCTCATGTCTCCTCGGTGGCATTCTTTTTTAATTAATCATGGTTCCGATCCCATGCAGCGGTCTGTTTGGGCCACTTTCATTATCGAGAACCATTCTTTTGGCATAGTTAATGTTTATGTTCCCAATGATGCTATTGAAATATCTCATCTTTGGCGTTGGCTTGTGGATTCTCTACCACCTGCAACTTGGCTTTTTGCACGGGAACTTTAAATGGTCGAGGTGGCATCTGACAAAGATGGCCTTTTTCCTTTTCGCTGGACTGATAGCGAATGGGAAGCCTGGTACTATATGCGTAATAAATTAGGCCTTTTTGATCCTAATCTTGGCCGTCGTCATTCTGATGGCATTTGGCATACGTGGTCTAATTTTAGAGCTTCTTCGGACAGAATTCATAAACGGCTTGATCGTGCCATGATTACGGCCCAGTCTTTTTTTTCTTTTTCCAAAAAATAAGCCTTGCCAGTTACTCCTCTTGTTGATGTGACCTTGTCAGATCACTTCCCCATTCAATTAATATTATTTGGTAGATAGCTAAGGAATGGCCCCCCACCATTCAGTTCTTTTTCAATACTTTTGTGCTTCATCATGACTCTACGGTGGCCCACATTCATCGGGTTTGGAACCTTGAGCCTCGGCCTTCGCAGTCTCCAGGCTGGATTCAATGGTGGAATAATGCCATCATGCGTACGACACACTTCCTGCACATTTATGGTAGACAGCTTTCCATCTACCACCATCGATTCTATGATGCCAATACCAAAGCTCTCTGCGCTGCTACAGAGAATCTAGCCCTGGATCCGTTTAATCAAAGTTTGCAATTTCAACTTGCCCAATTGTGGAAACATAAGCAAATTGCTGATAACTATGCTGCCAGAGGTGCTCAAATCAAGGCTCGTCTACACTGGTTAAAAGTTGGAGACCAGGCTTCCAAAGAGTTCTTTGCGGCCCTCTGTGCCTGCAACACTAATGTGGGCATAACCAGAATCAAGGAGGGTCAAGGTCTTCTCACTGAGCTTCCTGATGTTTTGCAAGAATTTGTTCGCCATTATGAACAAGTTTTTGCCACTCAGGGATCTTCTTATGCAAGTGAGCAAGCTCTTGTGGATTGCATTGCAGTTGTGCCTCAATGTGTCTCGCCTTCCCAGCGAACTTTTTGTGACCAGCTTCTTACCTTGCATGATCTCTGGGAAGTTGTCTTCACCATGGCTGATGATAAAGCTCCAGGTTGTGATGGGTTTCCCTATGAGTTTTATAAAACTCTTTGGGATGCCATCAGTCCTGATCTACACCAGGTCTACCTTGAAGCGTACCACTCTCAATCCCTGGGAGAAATTATCAATCAAGGCAGCATTAAATTCACCCCCAAAGCAGGGGATCCTGAGGATATTTGCAATTGGCATCCTATTACCCTGCTTAATGTCTCTTACAAGATCATTGCTAAGGCCCTGGCTCTTAAGATTCACCACATCCTCCCACAAATTGTTTGACCTAAAAAAATTGGTTTTATTAAGTCCAGGTATTATTTGGACATATCATTGTTGTTTGGGAAGGTATGGAATGGGCTCGTAAGTCACAACAGAAACCCCTTTTTCTCAAAATTGATTTTTCTAAAGCCTATGATTGTATTGAATGGCCTTTTATTCTTGCTATGCTTCATGCTCTAGGTTTCTGCCCTAGACTTCTTTAATCTGTGCAGATGCTTTTCAGGGATGCCACTACTTGCATCACCATTAATGGCACGCAGTCTTCCACTTTTGGGCTCTTCAGATCCATATGGCAAGGATGTCCTCTTGCTCCTACCTTATATGTTCTGGAAACCGAGGGCTTTGGCTATTTATTAGCTCATTCTATTTCACTGGGCAGTGTTCGTGGGATTTCTCTTCCTGATACCACTCAACAGCTAGTTGATGGCCATTTTGCTGATGATTCTTTCCTCACTCTTCTTGAGGAGGAAGATAATATTAAGACAGCCTTGTAGTGTTTAGACACCTTCTGTCTGGCTTTGGGCTCGGCCATTCAGTGGCATAAAACCTTGTGTTACAGGAAATCTTCCCTTCCCGACCCACCTTGGTTTTCCCAGTTTGGTTGGTCCAGGATTCAACATGGGGAAATCTTTCGCTTCCTTGGTATTCCTTTTTCTTTTCAAGCCACTGCTACAGAGTTATGGAATGACGTGCTAATTAAAATTGAAAAAAATCTTACCTATTGGATTACCAAGCTGCTCTCGCTCGCTAGTAAATTTTAGATCTGCTCTAAGGTTTTGGCTGCAACTCATGTGTACTATTCTTCCTGTTGGGCCCCTTCCAAGGCTTCCTACAAGAAGCTTGAAAAGTTGCTAAGAGATTTTCTTTGGGCCTCTAGTGCTGATCACAATGGTTTCCACCGGGTTGCTTGGGAATTTTTTTGTCTCCCCAAGGCCTCTGGTGGGCTTGGATTACTTGATACTCAAAAGCAGGGCTTGGCTCTCTGTGCAAAATGGATTGTGCGGTGTCTCATAGGTCATGAGGCCTGGAAAGTGTTGCTTTGTCATTGTATTTCTTCTGGGTTTCCACTTCAGAAGCCAGCTTGGAAAGGGATTGGATTTCAAACCCTCCAGGTTATGAATCACCCTATTCAAATCCAAGGTACTTTCGTTGCTAAGAGTATTTGGAGAGCTTGGGAAGTGGTCAAACCCTGGCTGCGCTGGGCCGGCAATGGCTTCAGCGATGGGCTTTCCTTCAATCAATAGAATATATGGTGGTCCCCGCTTTTTACTCAATAGGGATTACCTCTGGCCAGAATCCAAGGGATTAGTGCTCTTCATTTTCACAAATGAGGCATTTAGACACCCAAAGATTTATTTTCAAGAGCCACCATGAGTCTGCGCTCTTGGGATGATCTCTGGGTTCTGTTCTGGCTCACTCGCCCAGACCATCATACTTTTGACTTGCTTGTGTTTTCTATTCCACCGTATCTCCTACACAAACTTGGAATTCAGTCAGTAAGACCTTGGTGGAAAGATTGGAAATGGTACCTTGATACACCATTTACCCAAACTTGGATATTCTTGGCTTGTGCCTCATTTGCCCATGATGGATGCTCTCAACCATAGGTGGCATCTCTCTTCTTCTCAGAAGACTTGGAGCTGGCATTTCTGCACAGTTTGGGATGCTCTCACTGAACCCAAGATTGCCCACTTTGCCTGGTGCCTTCTCTACAAAGGTTTACCTTTAGGAGCTCAGCTTCGGCACCTAGGTGTGCCTGATCCTAAATGCCCTTTTTGTGGGCATTCTGAATCCATTATGCATATTTTTTGGTTTTGTAGTCGGACCTAGAACTACTGGAATTGGATTCATAGTTTATTTATGCCTTTTTGGCCTGAACCTTTTTCTTGGCATATGGTTCTACTTGGTGACTCTCCCAGAATGCCTTCCTCGTATACCCACATTTGGAATTCTTTCAGGATGGAGATTTTGTTTTCTTTATGGAAAGATCACAATGCTGTCATTTTTACTCACAGCTTTCTGGATATCAATGTTTCTCTCTATGCTAAAGCACGACTTTGTAATAATGTCATGATGCAAATTCAGGTGCAAGCTGACAAGGTGGCCCTTGAGGTTGCACACTTGCAGGAGCTATTGCAACACTGGGTAATGCCCTATGCACTATTGCTCGTGTACCTCCAGATTCTCTCTCTACTGACTGCATGCCTCCCAAGGCTCAGCGTCATAGCAAGAGTGCCTAGGGGAGGCGATCCAGAACTCCTTGCTCTTAGCACCTCCGCTCTGCCTCCCATCCCAATAGGAGGGATTTGGCTTCTAGCTTCCTACCGGTGCTTGCCTCTACTGCTCATCCATTGGCCACTCCTCCTGCTTGGCCTCCTGCCAGTTTTGATAAGTTCCCCCGCCTGGCCCTGGCTATTTCTCCCAAGTGGGAGGAAGGAGAGATGGGAAAAGAAAATGAAACTGATGATGGGTGGTCGCTTCCCGACCCAACCCCAGGGCCCAGTGTTTGGGGCAATCCGAATGATAAGGATCCTTCGCCCTCTTCTGCTACTGCTCTTGTAGCCTAAGGGCTTTTTAATATTTTTTTTTTATGAATAGTTGTTTCTTCCGGCGTGATGCCGTATGACTTTTGCAGGGTGATTTTTTATCCCCCAAAATTTTTTTGTGAATATTGTACTTTGTTATTTTAATTTTAATAGTAAAGGCATCTATTCATCAAAAAAGTATTTTAATTTTGCAAATTTTTAAAATTATAAAACTATTTTTAGCGCTGATAGTTTAAACAAAAATGAAACCATTTCCATACAATCTTAGACCGAATATTTATAAAGCAATACCCGCTGAGAAAATTTAGGAGCCACATTCAAAAAGAACAACGTAATTCGTAATGCAAGAGTTTTGGGGTCCCATGTAATTGGCAACTAAATGCTTCATGCTTGATCATTTTCTAATAAATGTTGCATGCTTGATAATTTTCTAATTTATTGTGGAAAAGTGGAGACTAGAATTTTTCCATAGATTTTCCTAAAGAATCTCAGGCCTATCCCCAAAAATTTGCAATCTTGTACAGTTACAAAAGCTCTATTTGCAGGAGAATCATTTTGAAGGGAACATTCCTGCAGTGATTCTGGGCTCCAATTCTACTATTGATATTCTGGACATGAGTAATAATAAGTTGCAGGGAAGAATACCTCTAGCAATTTGCTCTTCCGGAAGTTTAGAAGCTTTGCAGAGATAGTTCAATGTCAGAGATTGAGGAATCTGACTCTAGGACACAACAATCTAAGCGGCGCTATTCCTTGGTGATTTCACAATGCAACAGTTGGACACAACTTCTTATATTGGGCAATTCGCAGCTAATATTATGATTAGAATATTGTAATATCCTATTTTAAAAATGATTAGTATTCTTAAACTTTATATCATCTGCAATGTTCTATACTATTAAAGAATGTAAGATGTGATAGTATGTAGCCCTCAAACCATTAACAATTGTGTCCCCCTACTTGTGTCATTGCGATATGAGAGGTGATGGGCATCCATTATTAGTGATGAATTTATGATGAAGAATAATGCATTGACTATGTTTGTGAGGGTCTAAAAGGCATTGACACAATGAGATCAAAATCTTCCTCACTAATAGATAGAGATTTTGTCCATGCTAGTCTTTCTCACATTATCGTTATTGTATCTCAAATTTTACTATGTTCTCTTCCATATAAAAATGAAGGTATTGAGCTTGAAAACTTCAATTGAAAATTGTTACAATTGATAAACAACTCTATTAAAAAGATATTATGCCGAGAATATTAGAAAAAAGATTTAGATTACTATAATCAAATTAATATACTTATATAATGCACTTAGAAATTTGTTTCCTTTTAGTTGTATTCAACAAGATATCAATCTTGCTAAGAAATGTCTTTTTAATTTGGTTATATTATTAGTCTCTATTCAACATTATTAATTACTTAAATAATTTTCTTTAAAATTATGTTGTTAATTTTCAAAAGAATATAGAGACACAAAATAGAATATATTCTATAATTTATATTCATTTTAAGATACGAAGTAAAAATAATAGATAAAAGTAATCCTAACTATGAATCTTTGTTTATTCTTATCTTGGAAGTCATTAGTGATTCTTTCTTTGCAATTTTTTTTATATTTTGCCTACAACCGGAACTAGCACAGGTTGCCCGCAATGGGTGAGGGCCATGTCCCTTCAAGGGTAACTTACCTTGGTATTTTCCTTTTCCCCTTTGTATCTTTCTAGCCAACAAAGCTTCAAATTCTCTTTCATTCTTATGACATTCAGTAAATAACTCTTCAAGACCTTCAGTGCAACTATACAATTTCTCACTAGCACTACTCAAATATCCCTTTCTCCCAGTGACTTCCCTAGCTTTTCCAATCTTTAAAGTAGACTTAAATGCAGATTTAATCTTAGAAGTAGCAGGAAAACTATTGCCAAAATCATTTAGCTCAAATGTAGTGAACTTACCAATAGTAGCATCCACTGAAACATTCATCTAGGGTATATATCTTAGCTCTTGTTTAGTAGATACACGAATAGCATAGCTCGGTAGCAGGGTTCTCAACATCTTCCTTGTAACATCATCTTTTGTTATGATCCCACTAGCTCCTCTGATAGAATTAATAGTCTCCTTAAGTCTTGTATGGTACTGTATTATGTTCTCTCCTTCCTTCATCCTCATAGAATCAAGTTTACCTCTCAAATTTTTTTCTTTAGCCTTCTCAACATGTTGATCTCCACCATAGGTCAAAATAAGCTTATCCCACATCTGTTTTGAAGTAGTTCAACCGTCAAGCTCATCATATTCTTGGTCAATAAGTGTAGAAGCAATCTCAATCATAACTTGTGTATGTTCTTGTTTCTGTCTTTTCTCACTGATTGTCAAAGGTACAGTAGTTGGTGCTACATATTCATTACCAAGAAAGTGAAGTCCATATACTCCTACTCCAGACACATGAAACCTCATCCTACTCTTCCATGTAGAGAAATGATCCCTATTCAGCTTTGGTGCTTCCCTCTTATAAATCTTTAGATCTTGACTCAAGTCCTTTTAAACTTATCACTTTAGAGTAACTAAGCTCTGATACCAATTGTTGGTCCATTGAGAAGGGGGGTGAATCAGAAAAATCAAAACTTAAACACTTAAAAATTAACTCTCTGATTCACTCGATAATACTTAATACGGTAATCAACCAAATTGTCAATAAACTTAATAATTTAAACAATACATCTGATATATATAAATTAATCATTCAAACTTAGCAACATTAGATTAACTCATATAACTCCAGATTTAACTCAGTTGACACCATATTTAACTCGGTTGACACCAGATTTAATGAGGAAACCCAATATGGAAAAAACCTCAATGGGAATTGTAACCCACAATAAAAATGTACCCTTTTGAAGTACGCTCGGTTAAGAACTTATCCTCTTAAAGAAATTACAAGCACATTTGTTAAATGTGACGCTGTTAGGGGATTTACCTCATATCTGTTAAGATTTTCACCTTGTCAGGATTGGCCTTGTTAGAGGTCTTTAAACACTCTTTTGGAATGTCACCTAAGTCTAGTTTTTACAAATCAGACTATTAAATCTACTCGGTTAAGATATTTCTTTGTTACAAATATTAATAAGCAACAACAAACTTTGATCTGTAAATATAGAAACTACCTTTGGTTGTGTTAGATCCTTTATGCTCAATTAAATACTGGTATCACATACTCCATTGATCTCTTTCTCATACTGTAGATTCTTCAATCTCTATTTCTCTGTTATGCCCGGTAAATATTGTTCTTCAACTTCTTCTTTTTCTCTGTTCAATTCCCCAGCCTTTGTAATCTCTATGTATTTCTCATTCTTTATATAGACATACTTTTTCCTCTTTATCTCCCTAATTTGATTTTCCTTCATTTGCACTCAGTTGTTCGATCATCTTCTTCATAATTCGCTACTTGGTAAACCATCTCACTTTTACCTCAGAACTTGTACTTTTCTTGGAACTCTTCATAATTCAGTTTAACCGCTTGATGTTCACCTTAGATCTTCTCATTGAATTTTCCCATTCATAGATCTTATAACAAAAATCATTTAACTCATTTCCTCATCCAACTCATCATCGCTTTACATTAAATTTGATCTTATCATCATTTATAATCAATATCTTGTACTCGGTAAAACTTTCTTTGCAACTCCATAACTGACTACATTCATTGCTCGGTGTCTAACTCATCTTCGGTGTGTGGTGCTTGACTTTCACTCGGTAACTTGTGACTGAATCACACCAATTCTTGTATTGGGAAATTCGCACCTAATATTATGATTAGAATATTGTAATATCCTATTTATAAAATGATTAGTATTCATAAACTTTATATTGTCTGCAATGTTCTATATTGATAAGAAGTTTCTGTATGACATAGTGGTTGGTAAGTTCTCTATAATTAAAATAGATACATACTAGCAATCGCACCTTAGTGTGCAATGGGAATGTTGTAGAGTTATGGAAAGATCATTTAAGTATTTGTCCCTTTGTTTGTCACTCCTTCTCACCCTCTCTAGATCTACTTATCTTTGTATCAATATATCTTACCATCTATATTTCTTTATAACTCTTCCTCTCTATCTCTCCCTCTCTATTCCTCCCTCTATATCTCCCTAGATCTCTTTCTATCTTTATCTCTTGATCTATGTCTAACTCTCTATCTATTTTTCCCCATCCTCCCACATTATATTCATATATATCTCTATCCAACCATCTCTCTCTCTCTCTCTCTCTCTCTCTCTCTCTCTCTCAT
>MU222875.1:412027-438410 GCA_018584345.1 Thuja plicata
GTGCTGCAAAGATAAATGTGATCAGTGAGGATCTATTGGCGCAGAATAGAGATCTGTATCAGCAAGATAAGTTGTATTAATTCAGATCACTTCATTGTTGCTTTCTAACCATTGTAGCAGTGATACCGAAATCTCTTAACAGAGTTGATCTAACAACCATTTTGTAAATCCTCTAACAAGGTGACAATTCAGTTGAATTTCTCTAAAGACCTCTCACAAGGCCACTCCTAGCAGGGTGATTAAATCCTCTAACAAGGTCACACCTAACAGTGTGTTTTGTAACCTTTAACAGGGTTGGCTCCTAACAGGGCTCACTTCAGAAGAGTGAAAATCAGTAACTAGTTGCATTGGTGGTTTTCCCAAATTGGGTTTCCACGTTATATCTGGTGTTACTTGTGTCACTTGTGTTTATGCTATTTGATTTATGCATGTCAATAACTGTGGATGTTTAAAAGATAATGATAAGTTAATCTACCGAGTAACAGTAATATACATTGAAGACATCTAAGGGACTT
Source organism: Thuja plicata (assembly GCA_018584345.1). Lineage (NCBI taxonomy): Eukaryota > Viridiplantae > Streptophyta > Pinopsida > Cupressales > Cupressaceae > Thuja > Thuja plicata. The sequence goes on from MU222875.1 coordinate 412,543, forward strand.
GTGGATTTATTTTTGTGGTAACTGATTCACCCCTCCCCTCTCAGTTACTCTATCCATATTTCCAACAGCATTGTAGTAGCATTTTAGGCACTGTTGGATAGGTCAATCATTGTTGATTCTGCCTCACTTCTATATATATATATATAACTGAAACTAAATAAATAAATAGAGATTCTAGTGTGTCGCTAGAAGGAATTTACAATTATACTAACAAAGTCTAAAATATTACTACCAAACTATTTTACAAGTATACTAACAAAGCCTTAAGTATTACTATAAACTTATAGAGTATATAAAACCAAAATATCATATGATTTTATGTATTTTCATTACCCCGTATAAGTATCTTTATCTATCTCTGTGACCTATAATAACATATTAAACTAGATAATAGTCATAAAACTTATTCTAGTTTCTTTCCTCGACTAGACGCATGTTCCTTTGCATCTTCCCTAATCTCTACATCTTCTTTATTATTGTGTCCCCCTCTGTCCTCTTTCAGAAACCATTCTGAAAGATCCAAATTCCCTAATCTCTACATCTTCTTAGCTTCTTTCCTTTGTTGATTGTTGACTCTTCTTTTCAAAGTTTGTATGATTTCCGCTTCAATTTTTTTAATGATTTGCTTCCAATCCATTTTTTATTCTCTAACAATATGTCTATTCCTTTCCTTCCAGAGTTCCCATGACAGGATTGAGGGGGCAGTGATCCAAATTCCCTCACAAAGGCTGCCCCTTTTAATAATAGGTCATGCCTGGAGCATACCTACGGTTGTGTTTGCTAAGGTCGAGGACTATCCTAGCTTGTTTCAAAGCCATAGCCATCACTGGTTAGAATATTTTCAATTTAGTAGAAGATGGTCAAGATTTTCTTCACTTTCTTCGCATACAGGGAACCTACTAGGACCTTCAAAACTCATTCTCTTAAACTTGTCTATTGTGAGTAACCTATCTTCTCGAAAAATATGTCTATTCCTTTCCTTCCAGAGTTCCCATGACAGGATTGAGGGGGCAGTGATCCAAATTCCCTCATATGGGATACCCCTTTTAATAATAGGTCATGCTTGGAGCATACCTAAGGTTGTGTTTATGAAGGCCGAGGATCATCCTAGCTTGTTTCAAAGCCATAGCCATCACTGGTTAGAATATTTTCAATTTAGTAGCAGATGGTCAACATTTTCTTCACTTTCTTTGCATACAGGGAACCTACTATGACCTTCAAAACTCACTCTCTTGAACCCGTCTGTTGTGAGTAACATATTTTTTAGGGCCAGTCATGTAAAGGTGTCTGCCTTTGCTAGACAATTTTTATCCTAGAAAAGTTTTACTGGTAAATCAGTCTTAGGCCTCAAATGTTTTCTCATAATGTAATTGTGCCCATCCTTTGTGTTGTATTCACCATTTTTTTCTCCGTCCCAAACAATAAAATCCCTTTTAGTATTGAAATTTAGACATCGATTATTGAGAATATCTTTAGCCTATCCTTATCAGCCTCTGGTATTTCTAGGCTATCTAAATCCTTTCACTTCCATCTAGATTCTTCATCTATGAAGGATATGTAATATTTTACCATCATTCCCCATTCAGATTACAAGAGGGATTTAGTAGCCCCAAAATCATGTATTTTCTCAATAGCCTTGTGTCCTCCAGGAGTCAAACCAAAATAGCACTTCCTCCCCTTTCCCAATGTTGTAGGTAAGTTTCTCCATGTTGACATTCCTAGATTCCATCATAAAGTTCCAGATATGAGACCCTCTATGTGGGTGTATTTCTCTCAAGATGTTAAGAGGGTCTCTATTATTCAAGTACTTATGATTCATGATATTATCCCATTTCAAATGAGGATATCTGAACAATCTCCAAACCAGCTTTGCTCCAAGGGCCTTACCCTATTCTTTGATGTTGTTGATGCCTTCCCCACCTTCCTCTTTAGGTCAACAAACCTTATCGCATGATACTAGTGATAATTTATTCTTTTCATTGGCTCCTTTCCAAAATAAGGTCCTAAGATGTTTATTTATTTCTTCTATTTTTTTACCGGTAGGTTGAAGTGAGATAATTGATAAATTGGCATTACAGAAAGTACCGATTTGACCATAGTTGCTCTACCAACTAAAGATAGCCATTTTCCTTTCCAAGTGTCTGATCTATTTTTGAATTTTTCTATCATTTGGTCCCATAAGTTGGATGACCTACATCCCTTATCTATATGAAAACCTAGGTATTTATTGGGTATCTTTCCTTGTTTAAAGTTGAGAATTTTGTAGATTTCTTGTTCTTTTTTAACATCTGTATTAAATAAAAGATTCATATTTTTCCATGTTAATATCCTGTCCAAAGGAAATAGTATAAGAGTTTAAGACATCCTTGAATTCCATAGCTTCTCTTACCTCTCGTTTCCCATATAGCATATTTTCATCAACAAATTGTTGGTGGGTAGTTGGGTCCATGCCACTAGTAATTCTTATACCTTTAATTCTTCCCTCTTCCCTAGCTTTTGATATAGATCTGCCTTGGGCTTTGACCATGATGATGAAAAAAAGGGTCATATGGGATCTCCCTATCTTAAATCCCTAGAGGACTTGAAAAATACTTCAAGTGTCCTATTGAACATAACTCAGTACATGGGGGAAGAGATGCATTCAAAAATCAGGTTTATCAAGGTTTTAGCAAAAACAAAAGCCTCTAAACACTTGCAGAGGAATCTCTAGTCAATCATATCATAATTATTTTTAATATCTAATTTAATGAGAATACTTGGTTCTTTGTTTTTTTGAATTGAGTGAAGTCTTCTTGTGCTATTATAACTCCATCATAGATTGATCTACCTGGCATGAAGCCAGTCTTTTCTTCGCTAATCAAGAGAGGTAATAAGTTTTGCAGTCCATTGGCTATAGTTTTCATCAATAATTTATAGAGGGTGTTGCTAAGGGATATTGGTTTGAAGTCATTAGAGTTTTTCAATTTGTCTTTTTTAGGAATTAATGTTAGGAAGGTGTTCTTAACTTCTTTCAGAATGCATCCTTAATTCCAAACCCCTTCAAGGGCCTTGGTGACATCGTTTCCTATGAAGTCCTAGCATTTTTGGAAGAACTGTGTTGGGAATCCATATGGTCCTAGGGCTTCATCTAGGTTCATCTAAATTAAAATTTCTCTAACTTCCTAATTAGAGAATTTACCTAATAAGATTTTTTGTGATCCTTTATTATGATTCTAGTTATATTCTTAATTATGTTATTCTGACCCTCCAGTTTAGATCCTTCCTTATTATTGAGGATATCTTCAAAATATCTGACATCTTCCTCTGATACTACCTTAGGGTCTTCTAGACTAATCCCCTAATTTTCCTTGATACGTGAAATTATATTTTCTCCTCTTCTTTATTTGGTACTATTATGGAAAAAAATAATCTTTTTGTTCCCTGCTTCCAACCATGTTTTGCTTGATTTTTGTCTTCAAAAAAGTTCTTCTTTAGCTAGAATATCTTCATATTCCTAGAGTAAGGCTTTTCCTTTTAGAAAAAGTGGCTCATCCATTCCTTTCTCCATCACTTGGGAATTAACTTATTTTAATTTATTCTCTAGCAAAATCTTTTTTTCAAAGATATTACCAAATTATTCTGAATTCCATTTTTGAAGTTTATGTTTGATAACCTTTAATTTATTAGCTATTATGTACATTTTTGAACCTGATGTTTTGGTTTCTTTCCACCATTGTTGCAATATTTTTAAGATATTAGCATCTTTTAGCCACAATTTTTTGAATTTGAAAGGACAATTCTATGGTCCTTTTTGTTCTGGGATTTTTAATTGAACCAAGTAATGATCAGAACCTAATATTAGAGGAATATCAACTTCCAGGTAGTGATTAAAATTCACCAATCCCCCAAATGGGAAGAATCTATCTAATTTTTATGCAATATTACTAAATCCTTTTCTCCTATTATTCCAAGTGAAAACATTATCTTCTATCCTAATTTATAATAAGGAGTTTCTATTAACCTAGTCTATAAACTCCTTAGCCAAATTTGATAATTTATTGCTTCTTCCTTGTTTTTTTATGCTCTTAATAATAGCATTGAAGTTTCTTCCTATAATACTTACTAGGTTTTGGTTGTTGGTTAAGAAGGTCTCAATTTTGAGCCAAACTTGGGCTTTATCTCTATTCTCAATTGATGAACTATAGCTGATTGAATGTTTGGAGATGTTAAGTTGATCACGAAGACAAAAATTTAATGCAAGACATTAAATCAATTAATGTATTGTATTTTCATTGATGTCAACTTGATATAATCTGTATGGTCATGGAAATACTGTTAAAGACTTCAAAGAACCAATGAATCAAAGGCTATGCTATTAGTAATGCATAAAAGTTAAGTATTCACAAACTGACTGTATACACCGACGGAGTGCACACCGATGGATAGAGTAAACCAATGAGAGAAAATTCACAGTGTTACCCAATGAGAAAATGCACAACATTACCGATGAGAAAAGTCACAGTGCTACCCGACAGACAGAATTACAGTGTTTCCTAATGGATGGAGATCCTGAAGACAAATAAAGTCACACTGATGGAATAGTCAGTTGTCACTGACGACTAACTAAAGTATTGACCGACATAATAGAGAGTTTAGAAATGAAAAAATGCTTAGCTATCAAGAGCTAAATATAGAATTAACTGATACTTATTATTTTTTTAATTGGCAAGATAAAGACAGAGATAAGTAAAGTATTTAAAGTTGCTTTGTCTAGTTGGCAAGAAGATCTCTACGAGATTAAATTGGAGTTTTTCTTTAAATCTAATTGGTGAGAATTATGGATCACACCAAGATCAAGAAAGCCAAAGAAATAGTAAAATCATGTCTATTTAAGTGACAAGCTTATTCAATATGAATAAAGGGAGTGACAAGAGAATAGATGCTGAAGAGATTCTAAAGGAGAAGAAATTCTTCATTCAGACCTAATCAATCAAGCTGAAGAAAGAGCTAAATTCTGCAGACACCGACGAACAGTGATACAACATCACAGAGAAGAACAATGTGGAGCAAAGGTATTGATTTGATAACATTGATCAGAAAGGTAATGCACTTACAATAGATCTAAAAATCTACAGTTTAAATTTGTATATGTGAACAGATCAATTTATTGTTTCAATTTAACCATTGAATCATCAAGTCTCTTAACCGAGTAGGACTTAAAAGCATTTTGTAATTCAGATACATCCCAAGCAGTATCAAAAAGTTTGATCATACAAAGTAGCATTGAATATGCCCGATACCTATTGACAGACCAAGTGAGTGTTTGATCAAGGATGGTAGCATTAGATGCCAGATACTAAGTGAGAAACTATTCATTTAAATCCTCTAACAAGGTCACACCTAACACTGTATTTGTAACCTTTAATAGGGTTGGCTCTTCACCAAGCTCACTTCAGAAGAGTGAAAATTTGGGGTACCGATCCCAGTGTTTTTTTCCCTTAATAGGGTTTCCACGTTAAAAATCCATGTGTCATGTATCTATGATTCATTACTTTATTGTTTTGCATTTCATATAAGTAAGTCTGGATTGATTGGTATATAGTAGCTATTTACCGTGTTTCGGTAAATAGAAGACTTCTTATCGGTAAACATACAGAAGAAGGTTTTACAAAGAATTTTGACAAGTAGTAATTTGATATAAGTATTTCAAGGCATTCAACTTGTAGGAATGAATATAACTAGAGGTATAGTTTTGTGGTATTAAGTTTGAAGGGTTGATTTAAGGATTGATTTTTGAGGCCACTGATTCACCCCCCTCTCTATTATTACTAAAATTGGTATCAGAGCTTGTGTGCTTAGAAGGAAGGTTTCAAGACCCAAGCTAAAGATCACAAGATGAACAAATGAGATGTGCCCAAGTTTATCAAAGACAATTTTTCTTCATGGAAAAGCAGGATAAGACTCCAATTATCAGGTATTGAAAATAATGTTACTCAATACTTAGATACTGAATATGTGTTTCCCATGGGAGCACTCACAGTTTAACAAATGAGAGAGAAGCATGAGCACAACTACATGATAATAGAGATTGCTTACTCACTCTCTGATGCTAAATTTGAAGATGCCAAAGCATGCACAACTACAAAGCATATGTGGGATAAATTGAAGCTTTTACATGGTGGTGATAAAAATGTTTTGAGAGCCAAGACAGAAAGCCTTCGAGGAAAGTTTGATGATCTCAGAATGAAAGAAGGTGAAAATATCACATAGTACAACACAAGAATCAAAGAGGTAGTCAATGCTATCTGAGGAGTTGGAGGTGTACTAGATGAAGATATAATGGTAAGTAAAATTCTAAGAACCTTACTGCCTACTTATACTATTAGAGTATCTACCATACAAGAAATGAGAGCAGTGGAAAACATTAGCACTCACCATATGACCAGTGATAAACAAAAGTTTGAGACTTTTGAATACTATAATGGTGGTTCAGTAAGAATGGGTAATGATACACCTTGTCTAGTTGAAGGTAGAGGAACTATAATGTTGGATAACCTGATAAAATTTGAAAATGATTATTGGGTGAAAGGATTGAAGTATAATCTATTAAGTGTTTCTCAGTTGAATAATTCAAGTCACAGGGTAGCATTTGAAAATAAGAAGGCAAAGATCTTCAATAAATCAGGAATTCTAATTGGTACCAGTGAGTAGACAAAAGGTAACTTAATTTATCTGAATGATATTGACACCACTTGCTTAATGGATAGAAATGAAGACATATGGTTGTGGCATAGAAGATTGTGTCATGTAAACTTTGACAACATGATAAAGATAAGGAAAAATATAAATGTAAGAGGCTTACCGACAATGGCTAAGCCTGAAAATATCATCTGAAAAAATTGTCAAAAAGGTAAGATGACATTTTTTTAGTTCCAAAAGAAAAACCCATACATCTGATGCCATTATAGAATTAGTCCATACTGATCTATGTGGACCCATGAGGACAAAGAGTTACTATGGTGATAGATATTTTATTCTCTTTTTTGATGATTACTCTAGAATGATGATAGTTATGTTTCTAAAAGATAAATCACAAGGATTTAAGATGTTTAAATGGTACAAAGCAATGGTAGAAAAACAAAGTGGTAAGGAATTAGAATGCTTAAGATCAGATAGAGGAGGGGAATTTATTTCAGATGAATTAACTAACTTTTGTAATGAGCATGGAATCAAAAGATAGGTCTCTGAAACAAGAACACCACAAAAAAATGGAATTGCTGAAAGAAGGAACAGATCCATAGTTGATTGTGCAAGGACACTGATGATAGAGAAAGGAATCACCCAAATCTTCTGGAGGGAAGCTATCCATAATGTTGTTTACACATTGAACAGAGTACAATTGAAGAAAGACACCAAGAAGACACCCTATGAGCTATGGTATGGTTACACACCCAATGTAAGTTACTTCAAAATCTTTGGTAGTCAATGTTATATCTTAAAAGATGATAGAAATGAAAAGCTTGACTCCAAAAGTGATGAAGGTATCTTTATAGGGTATTCCACCAAGAGCAAAGCTTATAAATGTCTCAATAAATCCTCTAACAAAATTAGTGAAAGTGCAAATGTAAAGATAGATGAATTTGTAGAGAAGAATGAAAAGGAAAGCACAAAAGAACCAGAGAACTACAGTAGGTTTGTTTACAATGATGAACCTGACACTCTACCCAACCAAAAATGTATAGCTCCCGAGCAATAGAATATTGCACCCGGGCATTAGGCTGCGAATACCGAAAATGAGGATATTGCTCAAGATGATGTACCAAGCGATGGAGATCAGAATGAAGGACAAAATGATGATCAAGATGATAGATAAAGAATTTAACCTATACTTGCCAAATATGTCAGAAGGAACCATCCATAGAACTAGATCATTGGAGACAAGAAGGTTGGTATGAGAACCAAAGTAAGTCTCTAAATACAAGATGTCTAAATTGTGATTTTGAGCCAAAATCAGTCAATGTTGCACTTGATAATGAATAATGGATTAGTGAGGCACTATGAATGAAGAAATTGACCAGATCAAGAAAAATAAGACATGGACACTTGTACTGATACCATATGACAAGAATGTCATCGGTACAAAATGGATATTCAAGAATAAACTAAATGAGAATGGAGAAGTCACCAGAAACAAAGCAAGACTAGTATGCAAAGGGTATGCACAAGAAGAAGGGATTGACTATGGAGAGACCTTTGCACCCATTGCTAGGCTAGAAGGAGTGAGAATATTACTTGATTATGCTACATGTAAAGGATTCAAGGTATACCAAATGGATGTCAAGTCTGCATTCCTAAATGGAATACTTGAGGAAGAGGTATACATTGAGCAACTAGAAGGGTTTGTTGATCCAGACAAGAGGAACATGGAATGTAGACTACATAAAGCCTTGTATGGATTAAAACAAGCACCAAGAGCCTGGTATGAAAGACTTCATTCCTATCTCAAAAGTATTAGATTTGTAAGAACTAGTGAAAATAGTAATCTTTATTTGAAGGAAGATACTAATGCTAACATTTTGATTGTTGAAATATTTGTTGATGAGAACATATTCGGAGGCAATGATATGCTATGCAAATCATTTGCAAATGAAATGAGAAAAGAGTTTGAGATGTCTATGTTTAGAGATATCAAGTTCTTTCGTGGTCTATAGATCATGCAGCAAGATGAAGGAATTTCCATTACACAATCCAAATACATCAAGGAAGTGCTGAAAATATTAAAGATGGAAGATTCCAAGCCAGTTGGAACACCGATGGCAACTAGATGTAAGCTAAAAAAGGAGGACAAGTCCCCTCAGGTAAATCAGACTTTGTATAGATCAATGATTGGAAAACTCATGTATGTTGTACATACTAGACCAGATATTGGATATGCAATAGGAATAGTTGCAATATTTTTTGCTAATCCCAGGGGATCACATATGTCTTCTGTGAAAAGAATCTTAAGATATTTGAAGAATAGCAAGGACTATGGCTTATGGTATAGAAGAGAAGGAAAATTTGAGCTTAAGGTCTTTACCGACGCTGATTGGGCTGTAAACATTGATGACCAAAAGAGAACAACTAGAGGAGCATTCCTAATGGGTGATAGACTTGTCACATGGATCAAACAGTTACTGGAAGGTATGCATATGAAAATTATTGAACCAGTAATTATCTATTGTGATAATACAAGTGCAATAAAAATCTCCAAGAATCCAGTCATGCATGCTAAAACAAAGCATATTTCCATCAAGTATCATTATTTAAGAGAGCAAGTTCAAGCAAAGGAGGTGATACTTGAGTATGTGCAATCAAAGGAACAATTAGCTGATATCTTCACCAAGCCACTGCCCAAGGATGCATTTGAGTACTTGAGAAAAAGACTAGGGTTCAGACCCTTGTCTACTGGTTAGTAAGATAACTAGAAGGCTGCATCAGCCTACATACTATCAGAATATCATTGATGTTGATGCAAGCAAAGAGATGGACTTCAAAGATACATTTGTATACAACAAGGTATTTATCTACTCCGAGCACCAGAATTTTTGTATTGCTGATAGATTTGGAAATTCAAGGAGTATATTATGGATGGAAAGGATTGTTTGGTATTACTGTCAAATATTTGTTTGGAATTGTTGTCAAAGGGAGAGATTATATCTATCACATTATCCAAAGGGAGAGATGTAACCAGAAAGGGAGAGTACATACAAAGGGAGAGATTTCTGAAAAGAAAGAAAATAGAACAATCAAAGACAGAGAGTTTGACACAGGGAGAGAACACATCACATCAAAAGAAGAAATATTCTACATCTATCCAGTGAAGGGATTGAAGACAGAAAGAGAGATGCAAGAATAAAATCTAAGCTATATGAGCTTACCAAGGATCAGATATTTGTATCAGTTATAGTACATAAGATTGGTAGTTTAATGAGCTGCAACTACTATATTTCATATTGTATTGGTATTAATATAGTGTGATAATGTAGTGTATTTCCATCAATGCCAAAGGGAGAGATTGATGAACTATAACTTATTGAATGTTTGAAGATGTTAAGTTGATGATCACCAAGGCATAGAAAGTTAATGAAAGACAATAAATTAGTTAATGTATTGTATTGTCATTGATGTCAACTTGATATAATCTATATAGTCATGGACATACTACTAAAGACTTCAAAGAACCAATGAATCAAAGGCTATGCTATCAGTAATGCATAAAAGTTAAGTATTCAAAAAATGACTGTATACACCGACGGAGTGCTCACTGACAGATAGAGTAAAGCAATGAGAGAAAAGTCACAGTGTTACTCAATGAGAAAATGCATAGCATTACCGACAAGTTAAAGTCACAGTGTTACCCGATGGACAAACTTACAGTGTTGCCCGACAGACGGAGATCCTGAAGACAATTGAAGTCACATCGACAGAATAGTCAGTTGTCACCAATGACTAACTAAAGTATTGACTGACAGAACAGAGAGTTTAGAAATGACAAAATGCTTAGCTATCAAGAGCTAAATATAGACTTAACTGATACTTATCATTGTTTTAATCGACAAGATATAGACGGAGATAAGTAAAGGATTTAAAGTTGCTTTGTCCAGCCGGCAAGAAGATCTCTACGAGATTAAACTGGAGTTTTTCTTTAAATCTAATTGGCGAGAATTATGGATCATGCCAAGATCAAGAAAGCCAAAGAAATGGTAAAATCATGTCTATTTAAGTGACAATATTATCCAATATGATTAAGGGGAGTGACAAGAGAACATATGTTGAAGACATTCTAAAGCAGAAGAAAGTCTTCATTCAGACTTGATCAATCAAGCTGAAGAAAGAGCTAAATTTTGTAGACATCGACGAATAGTGATACAACATCACAGAGCAGAACAGTGTGGATCAAAGGTATTGAATTTATAACATTGATCAGAAAGGTAATGCACTTACAATAGATTTGAAAATCTCCAATTCAAAGTTGTATATGTGAACAAATCAATTTACTATTTCAGTTTAACCATTGAAGCATCAAGTCTCTTAACCGAGAAAGACTTAAAAGTCTTTTGTAATTGATATACATCCCAAGGAGTATAAAAAATTTTGATCATACAAAGTAGCATTGGATATGGCTGATACCTATTGACAGGCCAAGTGAGTGTTTGATCAAGGATGGTAGCATTAGATGACATATACTAAGTGACAAACTATTCATTTAAATCCTTTAACAAGGTCACACCTAACACTGTATTTGTAACCTTTAATAGGGTTGGCACTTCACCGAGCTCACTTCAGAAGAGTGAAAATTTTGGGTACTTGTCCCATTTCTTTTTTCCCTTAACAGGGTTTCCACGTTAAAAATCCATGTGTCATGTCTCTATGAGTCATTACTTTATTGTTTTGCATTTCACATAAGTAAGTCTAGATTGATCAGTATACACTAGTTATTTACTATGTTTCAGTAAATAGAAAACTGCTTATCGGTAAACATACAAAAGAAGGTTTTACAAAGAATTCTGACAAGTAGTAATTTGATATAAGTATTTCAAGGTATTCATCTTGTAGGACTGAATATAACTAGAGGTATAATTTTGTGGTATTAAGTTTGAAGGGTTGATTTAAGGATTCATTTTTGAGGCCACTGATTCACCCCCCCTCTCATTTATGTCCATAAATATTAATAATGTTAAAATTCAGATTGTTTTTAAAACTATTGAAATTGCCACTCATCCAATTTTGTCTCTTTTCTGTGATCGTGAACATAGTGTTTCTTGGGTCCTAGATAATGGATAACCCACCAGAGGCTCCAACAGAAGGAGAGTCATCCATTTTTCTAAAACCTAATTTATTCCTAAAGGATTCCATTTCATTATTATTATTTTTTGTCTCTTGAATGATAATTATACCAGCTTTACTATTAATAATGCAGCGCTCAATGATTTGTTTCTTGTTAAGGTCATTCATGCCCCTAACATTCCATGTTAGGATTTTCATGGCTCATTGTGAAGGAAATTCCCCTTCCCTGCATTAAGAAGTGAGGTGATCTTTGTTTGTCCAGTTGTCTCCCTATCTTTTATGCTTAAATGAGATAATGATTTTCTTCCTCTCTTTTAATGTTGTTTAGCACAATCTGGGCATCCTCTTCTTTCCTTTGTAGATGAGATACCTAGGTAATCTAGATCCCATATCTCCATATTGTTTAAGTTGACCATCATTTCCTCTTCATCCAATAATTTAGTATATTTGTTTGCATCCATGATACCCTCAATGAGAAGTCTTCTTTGCAACTCTAGTTCTTCATTATCACAAATCTCATTGATGAAAAGTTCCATTGGCTCTTCCACCACCATTACTCCTAAATGATTAGCAATAATATTTACTTCATTTTCTACTTGTTTTTCTCTCTCCTTGTTATCTTGGTTACCTCCTTCTTGATCTTTACCTTCCTTCTTACCTTCTTCTTCTACTGCTTCATTATTAAGGCCATTGGTCGTCCTTCTAATAATCTCATGGATTTGTACTGAAAGAGCCAAATATATAATATATATTATTCTATAACATATATAATATAAAAATACTATATCATATATGTAATATTATGTAATTTTAATATTTTACTAACCCCTTATTTATTATTTAAATTCCACCTTACATTTAAAATCTAAACTGTATTTTAAATTTTTAGATTTATAACTCTAGAAATGAAACTGTAATATATACAAACATAAGTTATTAAATATTATTTTTAAGATTTTATATAAAGGTTCTTATATAATTTTTGATTCATAATAATTTTATTTTTAATTAAATAACTTTTAATTAAAATATATTTAATATTGATAATAAAATTAAAATTAAATTTAAAATCATAATTAATTGCGGCAAGTACTTGCCACTACTTGACACTTGATTATATGAATGTTTAAAATGATACCATATTATATGTAAAAAGATGGTGGTTTAAAGCTGCAAGATAAAAATCTATTTGGATAAGATTATTAAGTAGTTATAGTCATTCAATATTTTGAGATATTAAGAATTTAGTGGATTATTTTCATAGTGCAAAAGTTTGTTCTTGTTGAATTATCAATAGTATATATTTTTTTTATTTTTATGACATTGTTCAAATTACTCCACATTATCATAGTTTTATATTTACAATAGATGAATTTGACTACTTTTATGAATATACAAAACAACATATTACCACAGCCCTATAATTATTACTATTTGTTTCCTTATACTTGTGTCTTTGAGATATTCAAAGACAATGATATTCAACCTTAGTAATGTGTTAATAATGAATGCTAATACATTTATTATCTCTTTGAATAGTTCTAATTTAATATAATATTTGGATCAAATTATTTCCATTGATAGAGATTTTTATCTATACCAATCTCTCTCACATTTATCTCTCAAATTTTGTTGTGTTTGAAAACATCATTAATAAATGGTTGAAAATTAGCAAAAAAACTCTATTAAAATTATGTCTTATGACAAATAATGTAGAGATTATTACACTTGAAAGATATTATTACACTTAAAGATAAAGTGGTACAACTAAATTAATATACTTGCATTTTGAACATAGAAATCAATACCTTTTAGCTTGTACGTACTTAGTTATTGATACTTTTATGAGAGGTTTATGTGAGTATGAATAACTTTACATCTTTAAATTTTAATTATGCCCTTGATTTTTAATGGATTTTAGAAAAAGACAAAATGGACTATGTTTCATGCACAACGATTATTTTGTTTATAAAAAAAATAAGAGAATAAGGATAGTATTAATTAGGAACCTTTACATTCATTCAATTTATAGAGCACTATTTGCAATCACTTAAAAGCTAGAAAGTAAGAAATTGTTCATATTTGTATTCATGATTCTTTATCATGTACCTATTAAATAGAAGTTTAGATAATGATTTGTAATTGTAGATTAAAATGTTTAATCATTCAAAAATTTAATTTTAATATATATTTCTATTGCATGCAGATCTATTGTCTATGAATATTATTTCATTAAACTCTAAACAATAACTAATTATGTACATAATATCAAAACAAACAAGACATTAACAAAATAAAAAAAATTCCTTCAATTGTATCCTCAAGCTTCTCAATACTTGATTGATCTTCATTGCTTGATATAGTTCATAAGTAGATTGCTTTTCTACTGATATTAGAATTTCAAATGAGAGAGAGAGAGAGAGAGAGAGAGAGAGAGAGAGAGAGAGAGAGAGAGAGAGAGAGATAGAGAGATTTTTACCTCTATATGTAACTTATAGATTTTCATTAGTAATTACTCAGGAGGGGCTAACAATAGGAACACACACACATTAAGGGCCCAACACTAACATTCAAATATTTGAATTTGTATCAAATTTGTGAGGAAACTAGCACTAGGTGCTAACATCCAGCCCTTTCTGGCTATACAATAGGCTAAGAACAAGGTGTATGACCCAAATTGCCAATTTGGGCATCAGATGAGCTTTTCTACACTAGATCAAACATAACCTCTAAAATAATTTCTAAAAATTGAATGGAATTGTCAAGAATATATAATTTATGATATTACGAATATCAACACACTTCCTTTGATTCAACAAAAGCAATTTTATGTAACAGATCCCTGCATCCAGAATTTACAAGACATTGCCATCAACATACAAGATAGTAATTAGTATGTAATCCATAATAATCTCAACATAAACACAATGATCATCTTTGCTCCTAACAAAACCTGACTTCAATTTGAAGGAATAAAACTTCTAATACACATCTTAGGTGATTTATTTGACCAAATAATAGCCCTTTTAACCATCAAACCATGTTTCTTCTATTTCACAACAAAACTATTAGGTTTTCATGTATATATTTCTTCCTCAATGTCCCTATTCAATAAAACATATCTAACATTAAGTATGTGGACCAAGATGATGCACAAAATAGGGGTCAACAGTAGTCACTCTTTTTGCAAAATAAACTAAACCTGAACTTGAGGAGTAATTTGAGATGCATGCAATCAAAATTTGAATACCAAAATAATGTAAAGAATTGTAAAACTTTGAATCTTGTTTCTAAACTACTAAATTTTTTTAAAGATAAAGTTAAGAGGATCAAATTCTTCGTGCACATAAAAAGTGTTCCATTTTTTTAGCAAAAGATAACATAGTGTTTGGTGTATGCCTCTCAATATTTTTATGAGACAAAGCTTAATTTTTTGAATTTGAATAAGGGTCTGATGATGTGATAGATGTTCATGGACCCTTGGAGATGCATTCTCCAAAAGGGTTCTAATTATTTTTTATGGTATAGTTTCTCACTAGGGTGGCCCCCGCATAATAATATTGATTACATTGATCTCAAGGTGTACCTCAATATTATGATCTATGGCTTCCCACAATTAGCACAAGTGGCAACATTTTTATTTATCATTACCTATTGTGTAATGAAAAATATCATTTATATGTTGTATTGACAAGACTCATACTTGTAAGAAAGTGTAGTTCACATGAATCTATTTTTTGGAAGGATGGATGAATAATTTCACCCAACTGAATAAACAAGAATAATTACTATCATTAAATTTATTTGTTAATGAAAAATTCCCCTTGTTGTATCAAGTCTTAAAATTTTTATTTCAGATTTGACTGCCCTGTATATTTTGTTACTATTATGGGGGGAGACCACAATCACATTGAGCCGAGGAAACCAGACATGTTCAAGACTGACCCCACAATTTGATATATCTACAAGGAAGGTGGGGTTGCACATTTTATCGAATCCATTAATGGGTTTGATGAAGGCCTATCCACCTCATTTTCTAGCTCCTGGGATAACATGATTGTTTCAATTGGATACATTTCCTTCAAAATCAGTGAGGAGATCATTGCCAAGGCCACAAGGATGTTTTTGATATTTAAAGCACCCAAAAATGAGGGGGTTGACCCTTGGTTACAACACCCAGGGGGGATCATAACCATATATAATATTGTCCGCACACAGACAAGAATAAGAAGAGAACTGTAAAAAAATTAGCTACTTAATATCAAAAACAAAAACTAGTTGTTAGCAGCAAAAAGATACTCCATACCTAACACCTTCATATTTTGCATGCACACAACAATAATAATAATAAGTAAACTAAAAACACACACCATAAAAAATTTAACCATAATAAAGTAGTTATATAATTTCTTGCTTATCTGCAATGCAGGGCTAACCCAGAAAAGTTCTAGAATACTAAAATCTATCATGTAGAAGACAACCAAAGAAGAATATGGCTACCATGCAACCACTAACAATGAAAAAACCAAAACTTAACATGGACAAAGAGAGTAAGATTTCTTTTAGCATGCTAGACATCAACAACATCATCCAAGCCCAGTCCTCATATTGGAATTTAAAGAAATCCTTCAAGTTGCCATCCTCCTAGTCCTTCTCTCCAGTCTTTTCCTCCCATAATAAATAAAGGGTTATGGTCTAGGAATGCATCACCGTGAGGGTGAATTTTGACAACTCTAGGAACCTGTTGTCCATACTATTGATGTCATTTTTTATTTTACCAATTTTCACTCACATATCCCCACAATTTCCACACTCACCACCCATAGTAGCCTTGTCACTATCAGGAATAATGCCAACTAGGGAGTTGACATCAAATGATAATTTAACCTTACTACCTACCTTAGTTTACAGGGTGAGGCCCAAATATTCAAGCTTAACTCTCTGCAAAACATGGGATAGGCTACTGTTGTTATGTTGGGTTTCCTTTCCAGAAATGTTTTTCTCTTGGCACTTTGACTCGCTAGAATTCTCCTCCTCCAAGGAATCCTCTTTAACATTTTTACTCTTCCCTTGGGGTTTAAAAAAAATCCATGTAGAACGACAGGGAGTGCCAGTATCCTTGGTAATTTCCATATTGGAGTGAATTTGCTGGATATTAAACTTGGCCTTTTTAGCACCCTTAGTTTTTAGTTGGGTAGATGGGTTTTTTCTCTTTTTTTGAGGGGCTTCATAGGAGACTCAAATTTTGGGGGTTTATCAGGAGAATTATGAGGGGCTTTGGGTTTTTTGATGCACTTTTTTCTTATTGGTTCTTGAGACATCCATAAAGATGGTAGGAGGTTGGGACGGGGAAGGTGGGACCTCTTGAATAGAAATGGTATGAGGATAGAAGGCAAGGTGAAAATGATAGAGATTCAGCATAAGACCTTGGTATAAAATTGTATAATTTGTTCCCTACTTAAATTCACAAACATATTTCATAATATAATCCAAAGAGTGAAAGATAAATAAGGGGAAAGTATTCAAATCATGGTTATGAAAGTGATTAAGGAAGATCATGTGGTAATAATAGTAGATCCCAAATCTTCCCTCCAAAGTGAAATATTTCATTATCACAATACACACCTGGTCCCATAGAGGTGACAACTCCTCTGTGTCAAAACCACCATGGAGTTTCACTAGTTGTTCAATCGTATGAAAGAACCAGTTAAGGGTGGTCTCATCGGCAAGATATATTGTCTTCTTCCATTTAAAAAAATTAATAGGAAGGAACATAGCTTGCGCAATAACATCTTTGTTTATTTCAAATGAAATGTCACCCACAGTAGCCCTTAGTTCGACCTACGATGAATCAAACTAGTGAGAAAGGCTTTTGTTGTAACTAGTCATAAACTCCATAAATGAAGAAATTACCCACTCCTTGCACATATTCCACAGAGTAGGATTAATCTTAAAAACATCATTAGTTTTATCAGGCTCCACACAAACCTGATCCCCTCCTATACTTGAATCTGGCAAAATATCAATTGTAGATGCACAAAAGATAGAATGAGATTGTGAATTGAAGAGCTAGGGTTGCTTCATGCATTTAGTGAAACCAATAGATGAGATAAAATAAATAAAATTCCTATAAGGCATGTAATAATTGTATTTATTTCATCCGTTTGATGCCAACACAATAATGATAGTAGTTTTGTGCAAGCGGTCCTTTCTTCCAAACAAAATGTGGCTAAAAATAATTAAGCGCCAAAATAAAGTCTAGAGAGATCTATTAGGGCTGCTTTTGAATATATAGTTATGACGAGCTTCAAAAATCCCATATTTTTTAATACTCATGCCTTGTAATCACCACCAAAAATCCTCATAATTAAGCATGAGATGACATGGAAGAGTAAATTACAATCTACTTGACTTCTTGTAGGGGCATCAAACATAGAGATCACTCTGATAGAGAATAAAATTTCAATTTAAACCACCTTACATATTATTTCCCAAGTACCCCAAAAAGGGTCCAAAAGATAATTTTAATAGCTTTCATTAGTATCTATTTAAGTTTTTTCCTTCCTTATAAGGGATTAGATGGTTTCTATTAAGGATGAGCACATTCTCCAACAACAAAGGGCATTCTTTTCTAACCCCATCACTGCAATAGTATCTGTAGTAGATGTGTTGGACGGTAAATTTGTCCAACCCTCATAGAAGAGGTATTATGTCTTTGAGGATTTCTTGCACTCTCCAACTCACCCTCATGGTTCCTCTAGTGGATTCAATAATTTAGAGTCCCCTTCAATTTATATAATTCTTAAACAAATGAAATGAGAAAATTTAAGTCCCCATAAGATGGCCATACCTTCATCTTGGTTGTTAGTAAAGCCACCCAGATTTCCAAAATAAGAAACCACAAGACTACCTATTGTGGTGTGTTATTTTGTGTACCTATTGTCAGCAACACAACACTTCAATAAGTCATTATATTAGTGAAAAAGAAGAGTTAGCAAGCATATCAATCACTAAAATCAACCTATTTCTTCCTATCTAAGAAGAGTGTGAAGAATGCTATAATTGCCCTCAGATTATGCATTAATCAATGACATATACAACTTAGAATGGAATATTTTAATGCTTTTATGTAAATCCTCAAGAAATGTTCATTTTAAAGCTCCAAATTAAAAGAATCTTTCAATGCTATAAAATAATGAGCTAAAATGCATTTAAGATTTCTAAGAATATTTGCAGCATAAGTTTGCAATTAACAATTAAGAATTAGGGGCCCATTGAGCTTAAAATTCATTCTATTTATAGAAGAATTTGGTGAATGAGAGGTTAGGATTGAAAGTGGAAGAGAGGTGGAGATTGAATCTTTGATGATCCATGTGAGGTGATCCAAGTGATTTAACTCACATTGGTTAGGGATTTGGCTTTCCCTTTTTGCAAATGGAGTTGTAATTAGAATTTATTTAATTCTTTTTAATTAATTACTTTATCCATGTTTTTGATTGAATGGAATTGATTTGATTTAATTGGCTAATGAAATTAATGTAATTTAGTGTTTAATCACTTAGGAGATTAAATTTGATTTAAATGAATTATGCCAACAAATTGAAGAATTGTCTTGACATAATTAAGGGTATAATCACACTTAGGAAAAATAGGGTCTATGGTCAGAGAAGACCAAATTAGGGTGGTTACATTTTCCCCTCTTTGAATTGATGTGCGAGTAACGCATTAATTCAAAGAAAGTTTTGATGTTGACTTCAGAAAGTTTGAGAATTTCACACTTGATTGAACAAAATGTCTGATGAGATTAGTCTCACACTTGATTGAACTAATACTGATAGAATTGACTTGGAGCTTGATTGAACAAAGTTCAATAAACAAAGATCTTAAAAATACCAACTTGGTTGTCATCCGAGAATTGATAGTACCAACTCCGAACTTGATCAAATGAAGGTCAGTACAAAGCTGACATGAGCTTAATAAGAATCTAAGAAAATATAGTCATAAGATATCTAGCTTGTGAGAACTGAAGCCTTCCATCCAACAATCTTGACTTAGTCAAGGAATTTTCATGCCTTTAGTCTTTTTATGACAAAGTCATTTTAATGTTGTTTTGAGCAAGAATTTACTTGATTTAAGTGTGATCATGCCCCCTTGGGAATGATATCAAAGGAAAAATAATAAATCCATCTGTAGAATGATATATCACTTGAATTGATCAATTGAATCGAGAAAGAATCAACTTAGAAGAAGTGAAGAAATGAAGGTGTGTTCAGAGAAAACACAATTTTACCAAATTAATCACTTTTAAAATGTGAGTTTTGAGTCTGATAAAATGATGTCGGACCAATATTTTGATGAATAATGTGTAATTTGATAATATAGAACTTGGAAAACTAATTGTGTAAAGCTTGTGAATAATTTTCAGAACATATGGAGCATTTCTGCATTTTTGGTGATTGTCATAAAAATTTTACTGTGTTGTGTAAAACATAGTCTACACATTTGATTTTGTTCCTGATTGATTAGAAAGAGAACAAAATTGAGTTTCAGTTGTCTGGGAGGAGGTATGGAGCTCCTAAATAGCTCAAAGAGTCAAATATATATCCTAAAATTCACTTTTTACCCATACATTTTTATTTTCATCCTTGGTAATTCTGAGAGCTCTGCAGAGAAGATGGTGGTCCCCATGGAGAAGCATCAATTTGAGCTTGCCCGATGACATTAGCACCCAACTGATTACCCACCGCTGGTAAGTACCTAAAAACCAACCTTGTCATAATAATCAAGAGACCAAGATCATAATCAAATGTTCATCAATCTAAACATCTATCAAAGCAAGAGAACCCATGAACATATCAAGATCAAGAACAACTATCTCAGATATATCAGATATGGAACAAATCCAAAATGTGGAAACTATCTACAAAAGAGTATCATAATATCAGTGTTAATCAAATATACATGTACACCAGTCAAATACAAAGAATGATCTCAGAAGGATCACAATATACAATATTTCTCAAATATAACAAAATGTAGAATCAGGTCTGACTGCCACCCTCTCCTTGATCTGGAGGAGGAGGTGGTACAAATGGAGCTAGTGGAGGCATTTCCCCCTTAGAATAGTGAGTAATCCATGAAAATGAAGGTTCTCTCTAACCCTTTGGAACTGCAGTATGATATAAACCAAAGTAATAAGCTACTCAATGTCCTTAGTGTGTGGCAACTCAAACCTGAGTATTTTTCTCTGCTCTAAGCATATCACCCTATCTATCTATCTCTTCTCTAAGGCACTCAAGTTGTGCATCCCTATATGTAAGCAAGGCCTCAAATTTTTTGATCCTATCTCTAAGCTTCTCACACTCATGATCATAGTGTGATAAGGCATCACCATCCCTACTTGAGCCTCTACCTATATCCTATCTTGTAGGCCTATCCTGTGGCCTATCCTACTGAGTGCCCTACTATCACTATTGTTGTCTTTGATGCTCTCTAGTCAACAGTGGACCTAGATCTCTCTAGGGAAAAACAAATCTAAGATGATTCTATCTGCCACTAGCACCATCTCCACCTCCCACTACACCCCCACCCCTATCATCACCCCCATCATCTCCATCATTTGGACCCTTTCCTCTATCCAGAGGAGGGCGCCTCCCATATTCCCTCCCACCATCTCTCCCACCATCCCTCCCCCCATCTCTCCTCTCCCTATGTGCTCCCCCTCTACCTCTAATAGGTCGATCATCAACAGGATCATAGTCTAAAGGGTCCTTGATCTGAGGAACTACCTCATCAGGAGCTATAAAATGCAGGAATGGATGCTGTAACATCTGAGCAAGATATCCATCTAAACACCCTGCATCTGCAACATCTATAAGGAGGTCTCAACCAACTACAACCATATCTATGATAGCATGCTACGTAGTCTCATATACCAATTGAGTACCCCATAATTGCTCCTCATCACGGATCCATGCATATTATGATAAATCCTGGCACCTACCCAGCATGCAGCCGTACTTCCTCAATACTCCTGTCACCAAGAAATGATCTACTATGTATCTAGTCCATCTAATCAAAAACCTACTTTAAAAAAAATAAGGCATATTTATCTTGTCTGAGACCCACTCCTTGCAGTCAAGGTATGGTCACTACACAACTACTTTTATATCATCAAAAAGTCGACGCTAATACTCTACCTTTCCCAAATGGGGCTGTTGAATCTAACATGAGTACGTATACACATACGGCTACTAATCTAAGTGTTGCCTATCAACTATCACTCATGTAACATGGATATACTCCCAGGCCCAGATCTGTAATAAAATGATACCAACAGTCATACTGCATGAATACTGATATATACTATCTTGTATTACTCTCTATAAATATGGGCAAATATGCAGCTACCCCATGCAAATCTTCGAGAAGATACTACCATCTTCTCTAACATGTCAACCCAGTGAACCATAAATTCATGTTACATCCTCTACCAGGCATTAGAACACCTCAAATAAATCTGGCCAAATACACAGGGTGATGATCGTAATGATCACACATGTAATCCCAAGTGAGGTATCGATGAGCTATAGAATCATCTCCAAATAACCACCAAGCCGTGGGAATAACTGTAACAAAATTTGACTCAAACTACACCTCTTGACCCATAAAAGGAACTCAGAGAATGTGCCACACATCCTTGGGTGTGATGGTCATCTCATTAGTCAAGAGATGGAAGGTGTTGTGCTCTGAGTGCCATCTCTCAGCCAAAGCAGTCAACAACCCCTGATTTACCCTTGTCAGGTAAATCTCTCAGTGATAGTAATCCTACTTGAGTGACTAGCTCTACCTCATCACTAGTCAAAGATATAGACAAAGCAAGGACACAACCAGGATACGGTCCTCAGAATGATACAACCTCAAAAGGAACCTATTTAAAAAGATAGCAATTACAAGTTTAAATCAACACTCTAACTAAGGCAACTAAGCAAAAAAGTAATCAACTAAGTGTTTATGATCATCAGGCAGATAAAAACTGTCAAAATTGGAACAAAACCAAGTCTAAAACCAAAAATGCATTTGTTCCTATGGGGTGTGATTTGAGATTTTTGGGATGCGATGGCGCATCCAAGAAGTGATCCTATTTAAACAGGATGCGACGCGGGATGCGGCGTGTGAGCCTATTTTAATAGGACGTGATAACCTTTAAATTCCTATCTTCACAAACCAAATGTGATGAAATTGTAAAAATGGTGTATGATCCAGAATAAATAGGATACAACACAAGAATTTTGTGAAAAATAGGATGTGACATGAGATTAACTGGACACGATCCTAACAGAGCTCTCAGAATTACCAAGGATAAAGGTGAAAATGAATGGATAAAAAGTGAATTTTGAGCTATTTAGGAGCTCTGAAACTCCTCCCAGACTACTAAAACTCAAATTTTCTCTCTTTATAATCAATCGGGAATGAAATCAAATGCGCAAATGATTTTTTACATAGCACAGTAAATTTTTTTTATGACAGTTCCCAAAAATGCAGAATTGCTCCATATGTTTCGAAAATGATTTGTAAGCTTTACGCAATCAATTCTACGGGTTCTATATAATCAAATTGCACATTATTCATCAAAATCTTTGTCCAACATCATTTTATCAGACTGAAAAGTCACATTTTAACGTGATTAACTTAGTAAAATTGTGTTTTCTCTCAAAACACCTTCATTTCTCCATTTCTTCTAAGTTGATTATTTCTCGATTCAATCGATCAGTTCAAGTGATATTTCTTTCTACAAAGGGATTTATTCTTTTTCCTTCAATTTCCTTCCCAAGGGGGCATGATCATACTTAAATCAATCAAATTCTTTCTGTAAATAACATTAAAACAACTTCATCATCAAACGACTAAAGGCATGATAGTTCCTTGACTAAGTCGAAGCTGTTGGATTGAAGGCTTCAGTTCTCACAAGCTGGATTTCTTATGTCTACTTTTTCTCAGATTCTTATTAATCTCCTAGCAGATTTGTACTGACCTTTGTTCGATCAAGTTCAGAGTCAGTATTATCAATTATTGGATGACAACCAAGTTTAGAATTGGTAGCTTTAAGATCTTTTCTTATTGACCTTTGTTCGATCAAGTTCAAAGTGAATTCTATTAGTCTTAGTTCAATGAAGTGCGAGACTGATCTCATCAAACATTTTGTTCAATCATTTATGAAATCCTAAAAAATTTCTGAAGTCAACATCAAAACTTTCTTTGAATCAATGCGCTTCTCGCACATCAATTCAAAGAGGGGAAAATGTAACCACCCTAATTTGGTCTTCTCAGACCATAGACCCTATTTTCCCTAAGTGTGATCATACCCCTAATTATGTCAAGAAAATTCTTCAATTTATTGGCATAATTCATTTAAATAAAATTTAATCTCCTAAGTGATTTAATCACTAAATTACATTAATTTCCTTAGCCAATTAAATCAAATCAATTCAATAAAAAACAAGTCAAAAAAATGGCTAAAGTAATTAATTAAAAGGAATTAAATAAATCCCAATTACAACTCCATTTGCAAAAGGGAAAGTCAAATCCCTAACCAATGGGACTTAAATCACTTGGATCACCTCACATGGATCACCAAAGATTCAATCTCCACCTCTCCTCCACTTTCAATCCTAACCTCTCATTCACGAAATTATTCTATAAACAGAATGAATTTTAAGCTCAATGGGCCCTTAATTGTTAATTGTGCAAACTTATGTGTTAGAATGAATTTAGAATAACTAAGAGGGGAGGGGTGAATCATTTATCCTCAGGTTTAGATGTAGCAAATAAAACTTTCTATATTTCATATCTACTCGGTAGCAGTAGCATATGTCAACAACTTAATCATGTAGTTTATTGTCTAATGTAATTAGCTTGTAGAAACATAATAGTAAAACAAACCATAAGCATTCACACAAGTTGACACAAGTATTTAATTTGGAAACACAATATGGGAAAAACCACCAGTAACATGCTACCAAGTTTCACTCTTCTGAAGTGAGCTCTGTGAGGAACCAACCCTGTTAAAGGTTACAATAACACACTATTAGGTGTACCTGTTTAAAGGATTTTATCACCCTATTAGGAGTGACCTTGTTAGAGGACTTAGAACATTCCACCTAAATGTCACCTTGTTAGAGGATTTATACAAATGACTATTAGGTCAACCTTGTTAAAAGATTTTAACTGATACAATGGTTAGAAAGTAATTAGCAGTTTTGATCCGATACATACAACTTAATTTGAAAATTCAGATCCAATTATAGCTCTGATGCTAACTTACTGGATGGCCTACATTGTCATTTCAATCTTCTGATCTTCTTGGAAATCTGTCAAGCAATCACACATGCAACTCTATGCTTCTGTATTCAGCCTTCTCTGCTAGGTCATGCCAAACAGTAAATCAACTATGCAAACCTCTTGCATATATCCATCCACTTCCATACACACTTAATGAATAACCCCTTGAGGTTATCATATACCTCTTTGTCTAGGTTAGATAAATCTTTGCCGCTTAATCAAGATCGTAGATCTTAGGTTAGGTCAGATCCAATAGATCATTCCATCATTTCATTACATTTGCTTCTCCAAAGTAGTCTCTAATTAAATATTGAAACAATGCATTAATTACAGTTACCCATACATTAAATGATGTGGATCAATCTTTAATTAACATTACATATCCCAATAAAATTAACTAAGTCAGCCAGAGATCTCAAATCTCATCATTACTCCAATTACTGTAAGTCAGCCAACATCATTGTTTTCACTCGGCAATTTCACTGGTGCTCAGCACTGAACAAACTTTCTCGTCACAAACAAGTTTTCTTGGTACAAACAACTTTTCTAGGCACAAGAAACTTCGCTCGACACAAGCCAAACTTGCTTGGCTCAAAACAGCCAGAAAAATTGTCTTTGAAAGATAAACAACTAATTACTTTGCCAGAGTGCCAACTAATCAAGTACCCTTTTATTTTCCTTAACTCAACCATTCACTTGGTCTTCTTGTTAAATCTTCT
>MU222875.1:439929-461123 GCA_018584345.1 Thuja plicata
ACATCTCAAATTTAGTTTGCATCTCTGTTGCAAATTTCTGGCATAACACATCTTGTCCACTAAATATGATGTCATCTACAAAAATTTCAGCTAATAATGTACCTTTTCTTTTCTCTATCTTCAAGTACAGGTTGCTATTGTCATTGGTTCTTGTAAATCCAATCTTGATTAGATAATTGTACAATCTCTCATACCATGCTCTCGGCACTTGCTTCAGTCCATATAGTGCTTTGTGCAATCTGCAAACCATATTCCTTTTGTTTTGGTCAACAAAACCATTAGCTTGCTCAATATACACTTATTCTTCCAAGATACCATTGAGAAATGTAGACTTTACATCCATCTGATAAAATTTGAATCCTTTATAGGCTGCATATGCAAGTAAGGTTCTAACTCCTTCCAATCTTGCAATTGGGGTGAATGTTTCACCATAATCAATTCCTTCCTCCTGTGCATAACCCTTGCATACCAATCTTGCTTTGTTTCTTGTCACATCTCCATGTTCATTCAGTTTATTCTTGAATACCCACTTTGTACCAATTACATTTTTATCCTTCGGCCTAGGTACAAGTGTCCAAGTCTTGTTCTTCTCAATTTGTTCAATTTCCTCATTCATTGCATGTATCCAATCTTCATTTTCTAAAGCATCTTTCACCGTTTTAGGCTCAAATTCACATAACAGACATGTGCCATTTTTCAACTTACTTCATTTCATAACTGTAGAATCCTTCGATCCAATGATTTGATCATGATTGTGGTTTCTCCTTACGTATTTTTCTAGAGTAGGCTTAGGTCTTGCTTCAAATTCAATGTTTGTGTTTAGTTCTGGTTGATTTTGAGACTCGACATCTCCATTAGATAGCTCGGCATTCACTTTTTGTTGCTCGTTAACTCCACTCTGTGACTCGGCAGGTGCATGCAATTTCTCAGTAATAGCCTCAGGTAATGTATTAGAATCTTCCTCATCCAGATATACGAATGATCTGTAGATTTCAGATTCATTCCTTTATGTAAACTCATCAATTCTAACATTTGCACTTTCCACAACTTTGTTAGTATTAGAATTCAAACATTTTTATTCTTTTCTTTTCATCGAATAACCAAGGAATATACCTTCTTCACCTTTAGCATCAAGTTTTCCATTTTTTTTGTCCTTTAGTATAGAAAATTTCCTTCCAAATACTTTAAAGTACTTTACACTAGGTGCATAACCATACCAAAGTTCATAAGGTGTAGCATTTGTACCTTTCTTGAATTGTACTCTATTTAAAGTATAGACTGCAGTGCTTATAGCTTCTTTCTTGTATTTTTGTGTAGCATTCTTCTCCATCATTAGTGTTCTTGCACAGTCCATGATAGATCTATTTCTGCGTTCAACAATACCATTTTTTGGAGGTGTCCTGGGTGTGGACATTTGTCTCTTTATGCCTCGGTCATTTCAGAACCTATTAAACTCATTAGAAATAAACTCTCCACCTCTGTCAGATCTTAAGCATTTTAAACTTTTGCCTATTTCCTTTTCAACTTTAGCTAAGTACTATTTAAATAACTGGAATGAATCAGATTTTTCCTTGAGAAACATTACAATCATCATCCTTGAATAATCATCAACAAATAGAATAAAGTATCTAGCACCATAGTAGCTTCTTTCTCCAATGGGACCATAGAGATTAGTATGGACTAATTCCAGAATTTCCTCTAAAGTATGTGTTTTACTCTTGGAACTAGACTTAGTCATCTTTCCTAGTTGACATTGTTTGCACATTGCATTCTCTGGTTTCTTTAACTTAGGTAGCCCTCTAACCTTTTTCAATTTACTTATGCTTACCAAGTTATCAAAGTTCACATGACACGACCTCTTATTCCATAACCAAACATCATTGTACTATGCAAATAAACATGTTTCTTCAGATAAATCTAGATAGAACAAATTACCTTTATTCTGATCACCACTTCCAACTAGTTCTCTAGTAGAGTCATAGATCTTTGCTTTTCTGTGATGGAACTCAACTCTATAACCAGAAGTGTTCAGCTGTGCAACACTTAGAAAATTGTAATTAAGATCATCTACCCAATACACATCATCACATCTGATTTTGTCAGTTAAGTTAATCAATCCTTTACCTTTGATAAGACATGGTGCATCATTACCAAATTTTACATATCCTCCTTTGCATTGGTTTAGGGTTTCAAACTTATCCTTGTCACCAGTCATATGATGGGAACAACCATTGTCAATGATCCAACGATCACTTTTGCTTTTATAAGAAATTAATGCATTTTTCTCATCATCATCAGAATCTTCTTTCATTGCAACATAAACAACTTCTATATCATTATCATCAGAATCGTCAGTATCATTGTCAGAAGTTTCTTCAGCAATATAACAAGATTTCTTATGTTTGTCTTTGTAATCCTTATATTTCTTGAAGTCTCACTCATCCTTTCTATCTTTGTATTATTTGTATTTTTTATCCTTTCTTTCATATTTTTCATTCTTATCAGAACATCTAGCAGCTATATGACCAATTTTATTGCATGAAAAACAAATGATAGGAAGTTTACCTCTGTATTTTCCTTTTCCTCTAGACAACCTTTTTGCCATAAGTGCTTCAAGTTCTTCAACATCATCATCAGTAGTGTCACTATCACTGTTCACATGTTTCTTTCCTTTCTTAGATTTATTGAGAACCAATTGAGATCTAAAAGCATAATCAATACCTTGTGGATTGTAATTATCATAATTTGACATTTCAAATGCAATGAGTCTGCCTATCAGATTTTCCAGATTTAGATTATTGTTAGGAGTTCATCTCAGTTCTTGAATTACAGAAACTCTAATAGCATATACAGGAAGTAAATTTCTTAGTACCTTGCTCATAATAGTGTTCTCATCCATTGTTCCATAAGTTCCTCTAATGGAATTTACAACTTTTACTCTACCACAATACTGATTAACATTTTCACTTTCTTACTTTTTCATCTCATCAAACTTACCTCTTAGACTTTCTGATTTAGCTCTCAGTAAATTTGTGTCTCCACCACTTGGTATAGATGTTGTCACTCTGGTGAATATGGACACATTGGTGCAAATTGTGTGAAGACTCACTTTAGAAAAATAGATCCTACTAAGAGATGTTATGTGTGTAAACAACTCGGTCATCTAAGCAAGAACTATATGAATAGAGAAAAGGTTGATACTAGTTTGAGAATGGTAAAACAAAAGTCTCAAAAATCATAACTCAAATGAGAAAGCAACGGGTAAGGAAATCCTTAGATAATTCAGATCAAAGTAATGAAGGATCTAATGATACCCTAAATAGTGATATGGGAAGATCCATCATCATAGAATAGGAAGGTAAGGAGATGACTGGAACTATGCAATAACAAGCCATCCTACATCAGTTCCAGGTAAGTAATACAATCCATATCTTCGTATTAATGCATGAGGACATATTGTAGTTCAACCCGAGTCAGAATGTTAGTTGCACTCGAGTCACTCTAGCTCATCCGAGCTGAGTCAGACAGTATTGATAACTGGAAAGTTAGTTTCATCCAAGATTTCGAGTAAATATTGAAGAAACACCCATGTCATGCCACCTACTATGTATAGAGCATTTAATGAAATACTCTAACAGTTGATAAAATCTTATATATGAAGGGTTGTAAAAAGTATTGTTCACAATGCTTTCAGTTTACAAGTCAATTTAGAGCCCTTAGGAATTCAGTGTGAACTCATGATTGAAAGCGGAGTTTGATTATTTTGTTCAATAAATATGACATCCACTTCCAGTAGAAAGGTCAAGAAAGGTTTGGAGATGCTAGTAAGGAATACAATTTGTGATCCTCCCCTGTTCAAGCTTCATTCGCCATTTGCAGAGGAGATAGACCTGACAGGATCTCATTCACTAATCCCTTTGACAGTGTTACTATTCAATGACATTCACATCTTCCATCACTACAACATACATGAGCTTGCAACCAGTGAGATGAATCAAACATATGAGAAGTTATGTATCAACAGGAAATTGAAGCCTGAGCATAAGCACCTCAAAACCAAGGGTTTGACACATTTCATGCATATGCCGAGGGACTTCAAGACAAATTGGATGAGATATGTTCTTAGTCATGTTCACAACATGCAACTATGGTTGGATCATCCTATGAAGATCACTAAGCAGATAATTCACCATGTTACTGGGTTCCCTATGCTAGACAAGCTAAAAGCTACCAAAACCCTAAACAGGGATGAACTAGCAGAGTTAGCTCTTGCCGAGTGGGACAGTAGAGGCATGAGACTCAATAGAGTAATAGATATGGAGATGAAATTTGGCATTCATGTGATAGCACACAAGATATATAGCTCGATTAGACCCAATAGTGTTGCATGCGAAGTTTTTGACCTAGCCTACAAAGTTGTCAAGAAAAATATGGTATTCGTCCTAGCAGAATTGCAACTCACTCTGTTGAGAAACAACATGGAGAGAATTCAAGTATCAAAAACCAATTCATGTAAGTTTGGTTCTCTTCTAATCTGCATAATATTTTATGTTCAGAAGTTCTTTCCCTCCAAAGGAATAGTAGTATGGAAAAATGATAGACCAATCATCCATCAAATTAATGATTTCATAGCTGAGATGGGAGATAATTTTTATAGTATCATGGATGGATACTTTAAAAGTTTCAAACAAAAAATGTAGAGTAGATATAGAATTCCCAAACAACTAGTTGAGAAGTACAAAGAAGAAATTTTTTTTCTAGTTGATTGTGATAAAGTGTATATACAAGCAGTAAAGCCTAGGGTTGCATGGGTACAACCCTTGCCATATGAAGTTAATAATGAGGAAACTAAAGATATCATAGAGGCTCTTGTAAATGAACCTATCAATCCAAAGGCACCTTACTTTGGAACCTATGAGGAAACAAAGAGAAGGATATCTCTGGAAATTGAGATTCCTAAGATATTGAAGAGAGGAAGAAAGAGACTTGATACATGCAAGAAGAAGTATGGAAAGACCTCCGAATCTCCTAAAATATCTGAGAGTAAAGAGGAAATAGTTAAAATAGAGGAGATAGAGGAAATTGAATCTAACAAGGGAGAAACTGATGTTAATCCTCCATAGAAGAAGAGGAAGACAACACCTAAATAGAAAAGGAAAAGGGCACTACTCCTGTTGTCACCCTGATAATATCAAGGAGAAAACTTACATTAAGTGATGAAGAGGATGAAGATGAAGAAGATACTATGGTCTTCACTAAACCCACACCCACACTTGATCAAAAGATCAAAGACCTTAAAGAAGGAAGATCCATGAGTTATTTGAAATCACTGAAGTATGCTTCTAGAATAGAAGAAGAGAAGAAGAAAATTGAGCAAGCAGTGGTGGAAAATATGGTGAAGTGGAAATATGACCCTTCTGAGTTGAAGAGTTATATGACTAAAGAATTATTTAAGGTAGTCTCTATTCCCTAGAAGAATGCAGTACACATTGAAAGAGATATAAGGGAAGAGACATTAAAGTAGGTCATGCCTGCAATGAAAGGAAAAGAAGTGAAAGAGGCCTTGATAAAATATGAAAATAATCACACCCCCAGATTTAGGGAATTTCAAATATTGAACAAGAATATAGAAGAAGTAGCTCAGTGTACCACATTAGTGTGGAAATCAATATTTGAGATTGTAGAAAGAAATGAGAAAGAAGAAGTATCGACTACAGACCCTCTAACACAAGGAAATGATGATACTCTACCCAAGGTATAGACTATTGAAGATTCCAATGCAGAGAAGATTGTAGTTGAGGTAATGGCATCACTACCCCAATCTCACATACATAGTACAGTGACTCTAAGCAAAGACAAGGTTGCAGAATCTATATCAGAATAGACAAAGCCCAAGAAATAGGCTCCTCTTACTACTGAGACATGCACACCTGAGTCACAGAAAGGAAAGATAGACATTTCTACTTTTGATTCATCAGTAAGTGTTGATCCAACAATTAGTACTATAAAGGTCAATGACCTAATTGGACTGAATACTGAAACAAAGGATAAGGTAGATAAAGGTAAGGAAATTGTTCCTTCATCGAGTCCTAAATCAAAGGTAGTAATAACTGATGAGATAGATCTGGATAAAGAGATTGTGATTCCTAATTGGGATCTATCCAACCTATCTATAGAACAAATGTATATTTTGGGAGAATTGTGGAAGAAAAGGATCTCACAGCAAAAACCCAGATAAGACAGACAAAGGAACAAAGCACTTGAAGATGTAAAAGGCATATTTGTAGATGATTTGTAGATTGAAGTCAATGAAAGTGACTCAATAATGGACCAACTTTTTTACATTATCCACAAGTTCAACATAGACATTCATGGTTAGGAGAAGTTACTTGAGAAGGAAGAGAAGAAATTTGAGAACAAGGTTCTAGAGAGCATTGCAAAGAAGATTGCAATTGACCAGGTGCAGCTTACATAGATTATCAACACTCTAGAAACCACTGTGAAAAATGTGGTAGCATTAATTGTAAAGTTGAGTGAATCCTTTAACTTTACCATGGAAATCAAGAATAAGATAGTAAAGATAGATGCTGACATGAAGGAAAGTGCAAGGTAGTTAGAACTTGACCCGAGCACCAACTCTAATCACTTCATGAAAATAAAGTATCTTACTGATTTACAGGCTGAAGTGTTGAGAGAAGAAGAAAGAATCAGAGAATCTCTTACAACCATTCAGAGAAAACTTCTACCACATATGAATGGAATGCAGAAATGCATAACACATGCTAAAACCCTCATCCATGAAAACAACTTCTTAGTTGTCAAGCTGATGATAGAGCTATCTGTAGAACTGCAAGTGGAATTGCACATCTTGAAGGTGCTACAGGATAATTTGGACAACACTCTATCTCAAATTTTGAAGTTACATAGTGATTTTCTATCCTAATTTGGGATAACCCTATAGATGACATTCTTTTTTGGAATTCTTGTCAAAAATAAGGGGGTTCAATATCATTGTATAAGAGGGAAATCTCATTGTAAATATCACATGTATAGTGAATAATGAAGAAAATATATGTTACAATAACAATTTTGAAAAATACAAAAATAGAGTTAGTTAGACCTGAGCAAAAGAGCAAGTGTCAAAACCCGATCAATAAGTAAGGGGGAGTTTTGACATATCAGATACAAAGCTTAATGATAAGTGTTTTTGTCACTAATGCCAAAGGGGGAGATTGTAGACCTTATGTCAAGACATATTGTCAATTAGTGTCAAAACACTTTGTCATTTAGTGTTACCCTAGTATATAGAGTTACCCAAGTATACAGTGTCACTTGAGTGTTCAACATCACCCGAGTGTTCAGTATCTCCCGAGTGATAGTTTATCACCTGAGTAGTCTTTTGGACCCGAGTAACAATTTGAAGCCGACTTTGCATATATTGTTAAATATAAATTTGTTTATTACAAGCCAGCTTACAAATTTATTTGTTGGATAAAGATATATATGTAAGACAGATTGTTTTATCCAAAATGTAGAGTGTATGAGAATAATCAAAACATGGATATGATTATGTGAATAACAGTTTGAGTTAAGTGAAGAAGTGTTTAGGATAGCAGAGACTTATCTATCACATTTAGGTGATCAATTATTTTCAAAGGATCTTATTCAACAATCACATTTTCACAGAGTAGATCATCAACTGGTTCAGTCTCACTGGTGAATTAGAAAAATCCTTTAACAAGGTGGACCTAACAATCCTTTCTATGCTCCTAACAGGGAAGACCATTAGAAGTGGTCATTATAATCTTTAATAGGGTAAATTTATACTGCAGTAATAAATCTTGTGGGTATCATCGCCACCCCAGTTTTACTTTCTTTTGGAAGGTTTCTGAGTAACCAAATATTGTGTTATGTTTTGTATCTGATTCTTTACTTTCAAGTTATATGCATGCAAACAAATAAGTTAATCTAATTGTGGATTAAAAGGATTAATTTTTATTGGTTCTTGATTCACCCCCCCCCCACCCTCTCAGTCATTAGGAACATCATATAATTCCAAGATTTATGACAGTCACCAGAAATACAGAATTGCTCCATATGTTCTGAAAATGATTTGCAGGCTTTACGCAATCAATTTTCCAGGTTCTATATTATCAAATTGTACATTATTCATCACAATCTTGATCTGACATCATTTTATCAGACTCAAAACTCACATTTTAAACATGATTAACTTGGTAAAATTCTATTTTCTCTGAACACACCTTCATTTCTTCACTTCTAAGTTGATTCTTTCTTGATTCAATTGATCAGTTCAAGTGATATACCATTCTACAGAGGGATTTATTCTTTTTCCTTTGATTTCATTCCCGAGGGGGCATGATCACACATAAATCAAGAAAATTCTTTCTCAAAACACCATTAAAATAACTTCGTCATCAAAAGACTAAAGGAATGACAGTTCCTTGACTAAGTCGGGACTATTGGATAAAAGGATTTGGTTCACACAAGATGGATATCTTTTGTCTACATTTTCTCATTTTCTTATTAAGCTCTTGGTTTCCTGGATGCAAGCCTTGGTGACTAAAGGTGACTTTGTACCTAAAAATAGAGAAGACAAATCAGCCAAAAATAAATATAAAGTGAGATAAAATCCGAGATTCAGCCCCATGGTGGGTGCCAAAAATGTGATGTGTTATTTTTTCTACCTGTTGTCTGCAACACAACACTTCAATAAGTCATTATATTAGTAAAAAACAAGAGTTAGCAAGCATATCAATCACTAAAATTGATATATTTCTTCATATCTAAGAAGAGTGTGAAGAATACTATAATTGCCCTCAGATTATGCATTATTCCATGACAACTTAGAATGGAAGATTTGAATGCTTTTAATCTAAATGCTGAAGAAATATTCATTTTAAAGCTCCAAATTGAAATATTATAACAATGCTATGAAAGAATGAGCTAAAATGCATTTAATATTTCTAATAATATTTGCAGCATAAGTTTGTAATTAACAATTAAGAATTAGGGGCCCATTAAGCTTAAAATTCATTCTATTTATAGAAGAATTTGGTGAATGAGAGGTTAGGATTGAAAGTGGAAGAGAGGTGGAGATTGAACCTTGGGTGATCCATGTGAGGTGATCCAAGTGATTTAACTCTCATTGGTTAGGGATTTTACTTTCCCTTTTTGCAAATGGAGCTGTAATTAGAATTTATTTAATTCCTCTTAATTAATTACTTTAGCCATGTTTTTGATTGAGCTAAATTGATTTGATTTAATTGGCTAAGGCAATTAATGTATTTTAGTTATTAAATCACTTAGGAGATTAAATTTGATTTAAATTAATTATGCCAATAAATTGAAGAATTGTCTTGACATAATTAGGGGTATGATCAAACTTAGGGAAAATAGGGTCTATGGTTAGAGTAGACCAAATTAAGGTGGTTACACCTATATGATCCATAATCATCCCTCCTCTAGCAAGAATTCCCAATCTGGCCATACCATCAAAATTGAATTTGAACCAAGGGGGCTGAGGGGCATTCCAAACAGTATTTCTCTTGGCCTCCCACTTTGGAGTTGTCATACCTGTAAAATATTCTTGGGAGTTTCTATTTTTCATCCAACTTACAATCCCGAGGAAAAGGAGGTTCCGAGGGGATTTCCCAATTACTAATTGTGATATTTTAAAGAAGAAGCTTATTGTAGATTGACAACACATTATCAACTAAATTTTTAGAGTCCCTGAAGATTCTATTATTTCTCTCCTTCCACAAATACCAAGAGATGTGTGGAGGGATTTGCCTCCAAAGCTGTACATTGAGGGGATGTTTTGAAGGGCATTTCCAATTGAAATTAATCATTGGAGATTTTCATTGAAGACCCATTGGATGTTGAATCTATAAAGAATATCATGCCAAATAAAAGAAGCAAAGGGGCAATGAATAAACAAATTTTGTATAGTCTCTTCTTCCCTTTTACACAAAAAATAATGATTAGGAAGTTGGAAACCACATTTATAAGAATGTCTTGGGTGAGGATTTTCCCATTCATTGTTACCCACCTGAAAAAAATGATCTTTGGCAATAACTGAGAATTCTATACCTTCTTCCAACTAACCGTGTCAACATTACCTCTAAGCAAGAGAGTGTGAGAATATTTTATGGAGAAAGCACTGGACAAATTCTTGGTCCAAATGAAAATGTCATCTCTAGGGAACAAGGGAATCGTTGCTTCAAATAATAACACCTGCAGTTCCTCAGCCCAAGGGACAAGTGTGGGGGTATACAAACCGATTCTGACTTACTCCTTTTGCAACTTGACAAACTCCACAACTTTTCACAAATTTCTAAACATCCTTATACAACTGAGGCCAAAAATACCTTTCCTTAAGCAAGCTCAGTGTTTTATCGATTCTAAAATGTCCAGCCAAACCACTACTTATATTTTTTTTTCTTTTATCATATTAGTTCTCATTGATCCTCTTGGTATACATAACTAAATACCTTTGAACAACATATCTTGTTGAATGAAATAGTCTTCATACTTACTTGATTGATTTGGAATAGGTTCTCTGCACATTCTCCACTGCTCAAAAAACTAGGATCATTTTCATACAAATGCTTCATATCATCAAAACCAAGAACCTCAATTCTTATTTCAGTTAGAAAAGATCTTCTTCTAGTCATTGTATCACCAACTTAGTTAGAAACTCTACTCTTATGCTTTATTACAAATGTGAAACTATGCAAATACTCTACCCATTTCATATGCCTCTGATTCTACTTATTCTAACGACCCAAATATTGTAAAGCCTTATGATTAGTATATAAAACAAATTCAATCAACATCAAATAATGTATCCATTTATTCAATGCTTGAACAATAGCATAGAATTCTTGATCATAGACATAATATTTTCTTTTGGCGTCATTCAACTTTTCACTAAAGAAAGAAATCGGTTTACCTTCTTGAGTCAACACAACTCCTATTACACTTCCACTTGCTTCACATTCAACTTGGAATACCTTATTGAAATTAGGTAAGGCTAACACAGGTAGTTCAACAACCTTTTATTTTAAAGTCTCAAAACTCTTATCAGCTCCATGTGTCCATTTGAATTCTATTTTGTCTCCCCTCATTGTCTCAGTCATAGTATTACAAATAGAACTAAAATTTACGATAAACTTCCTGTAAAAACTTGCCAATCCATGAAATAATATTACCTCACTGACATTCTCAGGTGTAGGCCAACTAATTATAGCTTCAACCATCTCAGGATCCATCTTCAAACCATCAGCTGAAATCACAAAACCTAAATACACAAGCTCTTCTTTCATAGGAACACTTTTTCAAATTTATCAGCAACTTTTCCTCTTTCAATCTATACAACACTTGTCTTATTTTCATCAAATTCTCTTCTCTAGTCTTACTGAATATCATAATATCATCCAAGTATACAATCACACATTTATTCTAATTTCTTCAAAATTTCATTCATTAGCCTCAAAAACTACTCGGTGCATTAGTTAAACCAAAGGGCATAACCAACCACTCATACAAACATTCTTTTTTCTTGGAAGAATTCTTCCATTCATCACCTTCTATGATTCTAATATGATGATATCCACTCTTTAAATCAATTTTGGTAAAATATTTTTCTCCACTCAAACAATCCATTATATCATCCATCCTCGATATAGGAAATCTATACTTAACTGTGATCTTGTTAATAGCTCTTGAATCAGTGCACATTCACCACTCCCCATTCTTCTTAGGTGCTAAAACAACTGGTACTACACATAGACTCAAACTTTCCCTCATCAAACCCTTGTTCAAAAACTCATGAACTTGTCGTTTGAGTTCCTCATTCTTGGTTGGTGTCAACCAGTGTCGTGCCTTGTTTGGAAAACTAGCTCTAGGAATTGGATCCATACAATGACTAATGTCTCTCATCGGTTGAAAACCATCAGGT
This sequence comes from Thuja plicata, assembly GCA_018584345.1. Taxonomy (NCBI): domain Eukaryota; kingdom Viridiplantae; phylum Streptophyta; class Pinopsida; order Cupressales; family Cupressaceae; genus Thuja; species Thuja plicata. Next base: position 451,913 of record MU222875.1, read on the forward strand.
ACATTATCTGAAATGATCTTCTTGTACTCGGTGAGAAATTTATCAACTTCATCAGGAACTTTATCTTCTGTTTTCTTACTCAGTTTGTTAGGAATCAAAGCATAATAGATATCATTCCTTTTCAAATCCTTAACAAACTGTCTACCTTCCATCAAACAAACTTTCATAGATGTACATATCTCTCCAATAGATTATTCAACCAAAGGTAAACAAGATTTTCTTCTTACCATCAATCCAAATAGTATATTTGTTCACTCTTCCATCATGTATAGCTTGTCAATCATATTGCCAAGGTCTACCCAATAAAATATGATAGCAACCCATAGGAATAATATCACACAACACCTTATCATAATACTTTCCAATTTTTAGATTCACAAAACCTTGTTCACTCATAGTTAATGTATGGTCATCCTTGATCCATGAAATATGATAGGGCTTCAGGTGCTTCATTCTTTTGAGCTATAAATTTGTGACCATTTCCTTTGATGCCAGATTCTCCAAGCTTCTACTATCAACAATTACCTTCCATAATTTTTATACAACTCTGCATCTGGTCTTGTACAAAATTCTCCTTACAAGATCTTTCTTTTCACTCCATAATATTCTTCTCACCATTAGGTTTCCTTCCTTCTTGGGTTCATTTGGTGACTCTTCTTGCACCAAAGCATTTCTACCACTACCGACTTTCTTGCTTGCATGTGTATGCTCAAATGATCTATGTCCTTCTTCACCACAATAGTAAAATTTCCTTGGAATCCTCATCTTCTATATCCACCTCGGGAGTAGTTGCCTCTTCCTCAGAATGAACTTCCACCTTTCCACTTGGTCTTGCCTTTGTCTTGATGTGTATCTTGATTTTATTTTTGTCCTGGTCAAATCTACTATTTTCACCATAAGGTCTACCTCTTCCTCTTTGCCTTTGCTCATACCTTTTGTTCAAGTTTTCCTCATCTTTATGGGATAATTGATATGCCTCTTCAATACTCTCCATCTTTACCAAGCTAATCTCATCTTCTATAAAAATCCTTAATCCATTCAAATATCTTTCTATTCTTTCCACTTCATCTTTAGCATTTCCAGATCTGATGTCTAATCTATAAAATTCCTTGGTGTAATCATTTACTAGGTTAATATGGTAATCACAAGGTAGAAACTTGCCTTTCATTTTTTGATCATCTTGTCCCATATCTTGATCTTGTCTTTACCCTTCTTCTTTCAATCCAATTGCAGATGCTCCCACCACAAGGATGCATGACCTTTAAACTTTTTACTTGCAATCTTTACCTTCTTCTCCTTTGATACACTCTCATATTCAAAGTATTTTTCCATCTCGGTTATCCAGTCTATCAACTCATCAGAATACAAATTTCAACTATACTTAGGAGGATTAAACTAATGTTTGGACTTTAAACTTGTCAATTCTCATAGGAATCTCTCTTCTTCTCGATCCATCATGGGTGCAAGTGCAACTTCTCCTTGCACTTCTTCAACTTCATCATCACTAACATCCTCAAGATGTCTTCCTCTGTGGTGGGCTATCTTTACAGCTTCTTACATTACAACAATTTGTCTTAGCATATTAGCTAGACCTGGATATGCATTTCCTCTCCCATGAGCCAACTTTAAACCCTCTAAAATTGTATGTTAGATCACAATTTTCTACCCTACAACAAATATCACTAGGGTTCACAAGAAGGAACCTTCAGATCTAACCTCGCTCTGATACCACCTAATGCAAGAAGAGAAAGGAAAACTAGGGCCAATGTGACATAAGGAGGGGTAAGGAGATGGGGCCAAAGGAAATCTTTACTACCAAACCACCTTGTAGAACCAATGTGGAAGCCAAAAACCATAGTGAGAGAAAAAAAGAAGGAATCCTTTATATTAACTTGATCAAAATAATTACATGTCAGGCTGTAAGGCCTTCCCGATTTTGGCCATATATTCAATGAATTATAATAAGACCTTCATACAACAGAGATCAAAGACCTTTGATCTCAATGTCTAAACATTTTCCTTCTTTCTCTAAGAATCATTTCCTAGACTAAGAACATACAAAAGAATATATACAAGAGTCCACCAAAGAGGTCGGTGCTCAAATCCACAAGAGATACCAATATTTAGGTCCACACAGATCCCAATGAGAGACCCCAAATCAATTCAAAAATAGAAATTAATTGAAGAAGTCATCCAAATATCCAACTCCCAAAAATAAGCATCTCGAGAAAGAAGGAGATCACTGAAAATTAGTAACCGTCTATAAGAGCATAACCGAGCAACAAAAAACCAACCCGAGTGACAGAGACAAGCATGAGCAAGCAACAGGGAACAAAACCTGAGTGTCAAAAGAGAAACCTGAGCAACAAAAAATAAATAGGCATGCCTAAGAAAGAGGACCTGAGTAGTAGAAGTAATCATTACCTAGCGATAGGAATAAACATGCACGAGAAAAAGAACCTGAGCAACATACAAACTTTATCGAGAAATAGATCCTGAGTAGCAGAGTATTTCCCTAGCAGCTTCTAAACAAAAACAAACATCTTTTTGTTTGAGAAGGATTTCCAATGACCCAAGATGCTCCTTCATTAGACACCTAGGGTTACAAGAAATGATTCCCTGAATCATGTATAAGGTCCAACCTGAAATGAATCCAACTTAGATTTAGAAATCCAAGATGAGTCCTCAATTGGTCTTTTCTTCCATTTTACCAGATATTCCATGTATTATTTTCCTCTTGTGGTCCTGCCAACTTTCTGTTTCAAAATATTTTCAACTTCCTCTATCTTCTTCTTAGGATAATCACTTGGTACTGTTACTTCTTCATCAAGTTCATGATATTCATACAAGTCTGAAATATTGAACATAGGTAATATATCCATGTCATCAAGTAATTCAACTTCATAAACATTCCCACTATCAAATATTCTCAGTATTTTGCAAGGACCAAATTTCTTCATCTTCAATTTATTATGTGTTGGAAAGTTGACTCCCAGGGAGTATATGGCTTATTTTGTGTTGTCATTATGGAAACAAAGTCATATGAAGTTTTCACAGTAAACTATGAAGTGGAAAATTGACTAAGTGTAGAAGACAAAATAGAACAGTGACTTACAATCGATCAGGGCATCAGCGCACGTGTGTACGACCACATCAAGATATGCACATTTAGACTTAAGCTCTATGATATGTTATTATGCTTACCCTATACATTCATGGTACGGAATGGTAGTACGAACAAGTTACAAAAAGAACAAGTACACTAGCAGTTCAAAATACAGAGTATGAAGCCGACTTCATTATTTTGGTTAAGCACATAATCTTTTGTTATGTAAAGGCTAAGCACCTATTGTAATAAGTTTTTAAGTATGTATTAAAAATTTTTGTAAACACGCTTAAGCCAATTTCTTTGGAAGAATTGTGTATTATGTTTTTGGGCCGACTAAGGTCGTGTTTATAGTCATGTCTATTTAGGCATAAAGATATATATATATATATGTAATGCAAAGATACATTTGAAGTGTTGTTGAATAAGTCAGAGAAGATGTATAGCAGATCAATATGAAGATATCAGTATGAGATAGAGCCCTTAAAGAAGTTAAGAGCATAAGCACATAACTGGAACTGATCTGTGTCACATACAACAGTTCATTTTGGATATAGTGCATATCTATTCTCAGGAGGTTGTAGCCTTCTTTCTCTTTGAGTAGTGAGCTCTTGGACAGTGTGTCCTCACCCCTAACAGGGTTAATTGTAAAAGACTCCTAACAGGGTCAGACCCTTAACCAGGTCATTGTACTCATATTGTAAAGACTTCTTCTAACAGGGCAAAGGAACTTTAACAGGTTCAATATACTAGTACAATATTTGTGGGTATTAATTCCCACCGGGGTTTTTCCTCTAATCAAGGTTTCCCCATAATCATATCAAGTGTTATGTGTTCTTGTGTTAAGATTCATTGGATGTATATTTGATTTATGTTTAAGTTTTTGAATTTGAATAATAAGCTAAACATTGATTCACCCCCCCCCCCCCCCCCCCACCTCTTAATGTTTCCAACAATTGGTATCAAAGCCTTGTCCTCAGAGAGAAAATTTTAACCACTTGAGGAGATCATGGATTCAATAGAAGTCAAACATCTAAAAAATAATCTTGAAGCAGCCCTTGAAGATCTAGACAGATCTAAGAAAGAAAATGAAGAACTCAAACTAAAATTTGATGGCTCACAAATGCTTATCAAGAAACTAAGGAAAGAACTAAAGATTGCTCCAGCAATGATTTGAAATTGAATGAAGAGAACAAGTCTCTGAAAGATAAGATAGAAGAATTGAATGATTAGTTAACTAATAGCTTAACAACTATTGAAGAGAAGAACAAAGAAAACAAACAGTTGGATGATGAACTCATGCAAGCCAATATGAAAATCTTGGAATTGGAAAATATCAAGAACAAAATTGAAACTGAATTATCAGGAGCAAAAGATAAGATTGATAAACTACACACAAGCTCTGATCTGATTCAATCACAACTCTATGCACAAAAGCTAAAAGGTGACACCATTGGAATGGGATATCATTCAGAAGAAAATAAAATTGAAAATGATGAAGAGATTAAAGCAGAAGATAAGCACAAGGAAGTCAACCATACTTGCTATGCCTGTAACAAGCATGGACACTTGGCAAGAGATTGTAAGAATGTAATACCCTTCAATGGTTATTGTTACTCCTGTAATAAATTTGGTCATAGGGATATTCATTGCAAAACAAATCAAAGAAAACAACCACAACTGAACCAAAGGAATCAAACTCAATTCAATCAGAGAAATCAACCTCAAAGAAACTTGCAGAACATTACATGTCAAATATGTAACTACAATGGAAACAAAGTAAAACAATGCAACATGATGAATAACAACACCAGACCTCCTATCATCTGTCAGTCGTGTGGAAAAGTTGGACACATCTCAAGGTTTTCCAGATCAAGAACAAAAGGACAAGAAAATCCAAAGAAGTCTTTGTTTGAAGAATCAGGAAAAGTTAAGTTTGTGGAAGCTAAAACTAAATCAGATAAAATATGGGTTGAAGTAAAGAAGGATAATGAAGATAACAATGTAGTAGATGCATCCTTAGTGGACACACCTTCTACTTCTGAATAGTTGACCATGATGGTCTTAGGGGTAGCTATTCTAGTTCTAAACCCCTGTGTGGCTGGTATACTCACCTCTGAGTATGCACCTATGGATTCATGCATAAAATCAAGAATTGAAGTTGTATGCATTCACCTAGCCTTTACTTCATTCAGAACAAAGTTGGAAAATTCCTCTATGTAAACCGCTTTACGGCAACGAGAATTAAATTCAATCAATTGTTATATAATTGGTAAAAGATCTCAAATACCTCACTTTGCATTTGAGTTAGAAGCATTCAGGAAACAGATAAGAATTAAGCATCAAAGCACTACATTTTAAAGGATCAGTTGGTTTGTGAACGAATTATCAATCGGAATGGAACCCTAGCAGTTGTGCCATTTCAGAATCATCGTGAAACCCTACTTAACCTAGTTACAAGTAAGTATGGCCACTCCTGTTGTATTCAACATTGCTGAGAGGAAGAGATTTGTTTTTAAGAAGCATCCATTCAAGTCCATACTGGATGATGTCGAAGGAGTATTCTCTAGGACTCCACTTGGATTCATGCATGTAGAAGACATCCACGCATATGTTTATTGCAAGAAGGAAATGGTTGGAGACAACATAATTGCATCTCTCATGGGTTCTATGATGAAACCAGATTATACATTCAAGGATGAATACGCACATCTCACTAATAACCCTATCTTTGAGTATTCCAATGTGCACAAGTTTTATGAGCCAGAATGGGTGAAGATACTGCTAAGCAGGATATATGATGATCTATACTGGATAGGTGAGGTTCTTGTCTACATCACTGCTGATCTAATTCATGAGATGACTGGACTACCCAAGAATGGACTAGTTCTTCCAATTGGTAAAGATGTCAAGAAACAAGTTGAGAAAGCATGCTTATCCATGAGTGATAGGCACGGTATGAAATTTGATCCCATCAAGGAAGATTAAATTAAGCTAGCTACCATGATACTAGGTTATAAATTCTAGCACGCAAGTAGACTAAATAGTGTATCTACAGCCACTGTCTTAGCAGCAATAAAAATGGTGAAATACAATACTCAGTACAACCTATGCGAGATATTGCGTGCTCAATTGATTGAAAAGATCTGATCTATCAAGCATGACAAGAGAAAGATATTCAGGTTTGGTTCACTGATCATATATCTCTACTTAGATAGAAGCAAACCCACTATGTCACAGATTTCACTTAAAGCCACATCAGAGAGTAGTGTGAAGGATTCTATAGACATGGACATCAAGACATTCAAAATCAAGATGTAGAAGAGGTTTAGGATACCTGAGAAAATAGTTGAGAAGTACAAAGACACCATATACTTCATGGTGGAGATTGATTGTACTTGCATGGAGGCAGTTGATCCTAGGATGAAATGGATTCATCCTCTTGGTTATGAAGTTGAAGAACATGTTGTGGAAGGTTATGTACAAGTTCTCCTATCTGTGCCCAAAGATCCCAATGAACCTAGATGGGGCACTTACAGAGAAAAGACAAACCAAGTTGATTATGTCCTATACAGTGCTGAGAACAAAAGGAAGGCATGTAGGATAACCTCAAATATCCTAAAAGTTCATGGTGTTACACAAGAAGATCTTGACAAAGCTAGAGAAGCCAAGATATCCAAAGAACTTGAGAAGATTCCCACATAAGTAAAAATAGAAAGATGGATGATATGCCCAAGAAGAAGAAGAAGAAATCAAATGAAGATACATCTGCACCATCAACCACCATTGATCTGGATGCATCTTCACCTAAGTACCTAGCAAGAAGTCTAGAGGAAGGAAGCAAGCGCCCACTAGTCATCCATCCTTAAGAACTATAAGAAAAAAGGTAAAGAACACACAAGCTCCTCCTGAGGTAGGTTGCAGACCTAGTCTTAATGTCTTAAGGAACAAAATTGTCAATGAAGGATGACTAGAGTCTCTCAAGAATGTATATGACAAATATGAAGAGATAGACAAATCATATATTCATTCTATGATCATCTCTCATATGATCAAGTTTAAAAGGATTGTGTTGGAACTCAAGACTGTCATACCAGACAAGGTATGGAACATACTTCATATGTTAAAGAGGCAATCAATTGAAGAGGATATAAGGATAAGGGAAGAAACATTAGATAGTCTTCTCTCGATGTGCTCGCATGTTGAGAAAGTCATTTTGTTGGATTTAGTCAAGCCGCACTTAAGAACCAAAACAAGGGTTCTCCATATCATGAATAAGGAGTATGATCTGGTCGGTGAAGAGACTCAAAAATAATTTGAGCAGGTATTTCTGGATAGACACGTGTATCCATAAACGAAACCTATAACTAAGGTAACTGTAGTTCCTCCTAAACAAGTTGCAGAACCAGTAATTTAGAATGCACCTAAGACAGGTCCATAGGTTTCAGCACCCTCAGTCTCAATAGCCTCTGATACAACAAAGGATTCATGGGATACTATAGTGATTGATGATATCAAGATATCTATGACCGCTTCTGATAATGATATGGATAAAGTTGAAAAAGCATTTGTGAACTCAGAAGAAACAGAGAAGGTATGCACTAATGACACATCTTTGCAACAAGATAAAGTTCCATCTTTAGATTCAATAGATTTGAACAAAGAGGAAGATAATAAAAACAATGAGATACCAGTCATGGAGGTCCTAGTTAAAAGTGAGTGCATGGAAACTAGTCAGAATACCATATTCACACCATCCATTCAACCATCTACTTCATTGTTGTCAAGCTTAACTCTCGACTTAGCAAGTCTAGATGCCTGGGGAGAAAAAGACCTGATTAAGATCAGTGTCCCAACCATGGAAAAGGCCAAAGAGAAATAGGTTATGAAGAATCCTCTCTTCCTAGAATCAGTAAACATTATGAATGACCTTATACCTGCGAACAAGAAAGTAGGAAAAATCCAATCAGTTGATGATGTACAGACAGTATACTAACAAGCTTCAAAGCACATTTTACAAGCTTAGTAGACTTAGCTACTAGAATTGTAAAAGATGAGTACAAAAAGGAAAGGTTGAATGAACTAGTAAAGAATTTTTCCTTAGACTTAAAATCATTGAAGATTGGTCAATCTATGTTGAAAGAGTTGGCAGCTAAAGGCATGAATGTAATAGCCAACTGCATGAAAAAGGTAAAATTCATTTCTGAACACATCAAGAAGATAGAGGAGGTAGACATTTTGGTTGATAGTGTTAGGAAATCAGTCAAGACATCCACACAAGAAATGAACATCTATAATAGTATCTATCAAGGTCAACTTTACAAGATAGAAAAGGCCAAAATAGAGATAAATAAGATAAGGATCAGGCAGACACAACTGAGAAATGCACTTGCACCCTCCTTAGCAGTTCTGGATGAGATCATCAAACATATTGATGCCACCATTGTCACTTATGATCAAGGTCCCTACATGGACCTGATGAAAATGGAGAAGCTCACCTATGCTCTATGCGCCCATCTCTAGACAGTTGATGCAATGAAGGCATTCTGGCAGCAAGAGGTAAAGAATCTTCAAGTTGTATATCCAGATGTATATATGGAGTAAGTATCTAGAGACTTACATTTTTGTCACCTTTGTCATTAATTTCAAAGGGAGAGTAATGAATGTGTGAGGAGAAGTGTATGTATATGCAAAGAATATGTAGTATATATTATAAAGTATAATGATATACAGTTTTTGGGTGTTAGTCAATTTTGAGTAACTTGGCCACATTCCTTTGTTGCCATTAATGACAAAGGGGGAGATTATTGGAAAGTTGACTCCCACGTAGTATATGGCTTATTTTGTGTTTTCATTATGGAAACAAAGTCATATGAATATTGGTTGGAAGACATATTTGTGGGGATAGCTAGCTCATTTGGGGAACTTTTGTCGATAGATAGTGTGACAGCGGCAAGACGGAGGCTAACCTATGCTCAAATCTGTGTTGGGATAATGCAGGATAAGGATATGCCAGAAAAAATAAGTCTTAAATCTAAGTTGGGTATGTGGGAACAAACTATAGAATATGAAACAATACCCTTTGCGTGTTTCCATTGCAAAAAG
>MU222875.1:482287-506486 GCA_018584345.1 Thuja plicata
ATTACATTATTTAGTGAATGACATGTCATATTTCCAATTAGTTCTTGTGTCACCTCTTGAGTCATTGGAGATATTATTCCTTCCTAATGTGCAATTCATGAAATGGGGAAGTAATTCACTTAGTACATTTTATGTTGCACTTCTCCCCCTATTTTCCCATTGTACATTTTGGTGAACCCGACATGTTACATTTCCATTCTAACTTTGGTGTTATTTTCCCTTTATGTGCTTATAGGTTCACCTATTGTACATTTTGGTGAACCCAACTTATTACATTTCCATTATGATTTTCATGTTAGATTCCCTTTCTGTTCTTCTTCTTTAGATATATATCCACTTGTGCATGGTTTACATTACATACTTGAATTTGATAGTTAGATATACTTTTCATAAAAGATATTATTTTCTTTGATTTCATGTCTCTTACAATTGCATTAGATCTATATCTTTCCTCTCACTCTTTTGTGCATGAGTGCTATCACTTTGAGTCCTACTTATAGCATTCTGGTTAGGAGAAGTTGTAGGCTTATGGGTTCCTTTGATCTTGAGCATTCTCTCTTTCCTAGGAACTTTGATGGGACCAACATTCTAATGACATCAATCTTATCATGTAGAAACACTCTTCTCATTCTTCTCATGATGAAGATGAGGCTTTATGAGTTCCTCCTATGCAAGCCCAAAAACTTTCCAATGACTTTGAGAAATTTGAACAATGTTAGGACAAGAAAACTCTAATAGATTTAGGGATGCTAACATGTCAAAATATTTCAAACCTTGTGTAGTGATTTCTCTCATGACCATAGGCTCATGGAAAAACTATTTACTATAAACTTTTGAGACAAATCCTTGCAATGGTATTGTTCTTTGCCTCCTTATTCTATCGCCTCTTTTCAAAAGCTCATCAATGCTTTCATTCAACAATTTCAAAACATTGGTCCTAAGATTTCTTTGACTAATTTAATGCATTGTAAAGAGGGTGTTAAAGAAAACATGACTAATTTCATTGGTAGATTTAAGCATTTATATGCTCAAATTTCTTATCATATGCCTAATATTGATGTTCAAAGAATTTTCATTGCTATTTTACAAGAAAAGCAATAGACATAAGATTCTACTATCTAAATCTCTTCTTTTACTCAATTATGTGCAATGCTTCATAATTATCAGTTTCAAGTGAGTCACTTTGAGAGAACTACTCCAATGTTCTGGTTGATAAGAGTGATGTCGCATCCAATAATTTTAACAAGTTTATGAAACCAAAGAAATTCATTAAGATCAATAATTCATACAACAATGATGAGAAAGTGGCAGCAACATCCAAAGGTGTGGCTCCTTTGTCATCTATTTTTGGACTTGCTCATAAATTTACTCACCTTTTTTAATCTTTTCATAATGTGATGTTGAAGTTTATTAATGCTAAAGTGTTAACTCTTCCTCCTATTAAGCCTATTGATACATCCAAACCTTTACCCAAACACTTTGATCACAAAGCTTTCTATCAATACCATGTCAACCTAGTCATGATACTGAAAAGTGTCTCCATTTGAAATATGTTATTCAGGACCTCATTGATTATAATGCTATATCTATTGAGGGTGTGAATAATCAAGGAAAAAAAATGTAGCACCTCCTAACCAAAACTTACAAATTTATACCAACCCTTTACCTTCTCATTTGACAAATTTGTCTTCTTCTTCCACTCATGTTGTTGACTATGATGATAAATATAATGAAGCAAACAACATTGTCAACCTCATTGATAAAACAAAACCTAAACATAAACCTATACTTGATCTTTTCATTACCTTTTACCCTATTGAGATAATTAAAGCACCTAATGGTCCTCTATATATTGTGGCAAAGGTTAATGGCCTTCATTCTTCTGGTGTCCTTATTGACCCTACTTACATGATGAATGTGATAAATGAACAACATATTTTCACTAGACAAATGCAACATGGTTTATATGATAAATTTGATGTTATGATCGAAACTTGCAATGTTTTCCTTTATTCTTCACATGGTTCTATTTCATTTCTTGTTGAAATTGGAGGAAGAAATTTAGATGTTACCTTTACTGTGGTTCCAACTTCTGATCAATTTTAATTCAAACTTGGTCTTCCTTGGCTTATATCCATGAGATTTATGGCCTCTCATATTCATAAGTATTTAAAATATCCTCACAATAGACAAATAATGATTGTTAACCATAGCCTCTATCAACCTTCAGTGCCTAGAGAGCCTATTGACCTTGATTTCTTTTGGCCTTCTATGCCTCAACCAACCCAACCTCATCACGATAATCTCTTTCGATCATATCAAGCCTACAAGATCCAAAAGATTTATGAACTTAGTAAAGATAAGGACATTCAATCTCCTTGTCCTAGATGCACACTTCTTCCTAAACCTCCTATATATGCTTCAGTTCCACCTCTTATATCTTATAAACATTATGCTAATGTTATCTCTCAACCTAGTGTGGTTTCTTCTTATCTCCCCCCTAAAGAAGAAAAGGACCAAATGCTAATTGATCCTGAACCAAGCCAAATTTCTAGCAAAACTAAATGTAATCATAATTCTCATGACTACCACCATAAACATCATGCTAGAGCCCATCAGCATGCTTCCCAAACCATTCCTTCACCTAAAACACCCACTGATGCTTTGATTCCCTTTGATCAACCTATGCTTCAACCAAAGGAGGAAGGTAATTTGAAAAATATGAAACTAAACAAACATGATAATGTTAGGAATAATAATCCACAAGCACAACTGAGAGGGGGGGTGAATCAGTTGTGATACAAAATATTAAACTTTATACTTTATAAACTAAAAATTTAATGCAAATGATAACACAGTAAATGCCAACATAATAACATAATACTTGTTCTCAAGGAAATCTTGTTAAAGGTAACACCCCAGTGGGAATTAGCATCCACAAATGATGTACTAAGAGTATAGTATCCTTGTTAAAATATTTAGCCTTTTTAGGAGCTTATTACAACATTACAGTACATAGTCCTTGTTAAAGGACATACCCTATTAGGAGTCAAGAGTAACAGTGGGCTCACTGCCTAGGCACACTGGCCAGAGAAGGTTAAAACCACCCTCAAAGGTTTACAATCCTAACAAGTGTATATGGAAAATATACAATCCAGTGAACTGTCTGATAGCACCTGTCTTTGCTTGGTCAGTTCCAATGAAGTATTATAATCACCAACTCTGCTCTACATCCAGTAGTCAAACAAGCCTCACAGTTTCCACACTTCTCTGTCTTTCAATTAGATTCTCATCATACATACATATTTTCAAAAGAAAAGATCTCAGATATATACCCTATTACAATAATTGATTAGGTCGACCAATTAAGCTTTCCCAATATATAAATAATTATTTAGGTTGGCCACTTAAGGCTTTCCAATATACAAATAATTATTTAACCCCTTACTAAGACACACAAGGTACCTAAAATAAGTAAAAATCAATTACAATACATCAAATATACTCCAAGATCCATAATCCACACTCACAATCCATAATACACGCTACATCTCAGAAGTCAGCCTCAAATAGGTCTCCTCCAGAATACATGCCATAGCTGACATGAACAACATGTTCACAACAATTGATCAACAAAGAGCATTCCTCATTCTATCTTTTTTCATCCCTTAAGCTCACATCACCTGAAACATCTTCTCTTATAAGTGAATACATTATATTTTTCTATTAGAATATGCAAGGAAAAACATAATAAACACCGTCGGCTAACACTACACCAACAGACAGGGCACATCACTACTCGACGCCAAGGTTACCGATAGTGCTAAGTACAAAGAATTCTGATGCAAAACTATTTAGTGTTAACCGATGATAGAAAAGACAAAGGATCCCGACGAGTAACCAACAGTGCAACCTGACAAAATAGTCAAGAGTGGAACCCGACAGATTAAGGGAACTCAACAAACAGTTCAAAGAAGGAACATTGACAGACTTTCAGTTCACACCGACAATCAAATACCGAGAGTCAGTTACATCCCACAAAAAGTGGATCTGACTTCCATGTCAGATAAATCACAGAAGTTTTATATTTAACTTCTTGATTTATTTTTAAATCCATTACATGAGGCAAAAACAATGTATTATTATTTTTTTTATCAGTCTAACTGATTTAGAACATGCAAACTAAAGGATCAAGGTCAAGTTGTATACCTTGGATCTAGAGTTAACATTGTAATGCATGATTCTAGAATAGGTCAAAGAACATGTATAAATAGATGCTCAATCAATTGTAAACATGTTTTTCAATGATGATTGCAGCCTTTGAGAGCATCTAAGGCTCATACAAGAGAATTCATGCAGAAACACAGACAAAGATCAAATTAGTTTTCAAGAACAAGAACTAAGGCTACCGACAAGAAGGAAAATGTATTAATCAATCACTATAGGTGGTATTCATATATTGTAAGCTTTAATGGATCTGTGATCAGAAATTATAGTTTGCGTACAGTCAGGTCATACATATTGTACACATTCTAACAAGTGTAGTACACTTAAGAAATCCTTTCAAGGAAGGTGGATTTAACAATCCTATTGTAGATCTCTTAACCGAGTGCACACTACATCAGTGTTGCTAAAGCTCTTAACAGACTAGATCCTAATAGGTCTCCACATTAATTCTCCTAATAGGGTAGATCATCGTAAGTGATCAAATTGTAAGCCTTAACCAGCTCCCTTCCAATTTGCAAATAGTGAAGTTTTGTGGGTACCATCCACACCACAGTTTTTACTTCCTAACATGAGTTTTCTATGATATCATATCTTGTGTTATGTGTCTATTACTTTAATGAATGTTTCTATGAATGTTACATACAATTATGTTTATGAATTAATATTACATGCATAAGAAAGAACATCAGATTTGGTCTGTAATACAATAAAGATTGACTGCTAATGAAGTAAGGTGAAAAGTGTTAAAAGTTTTAGAGGTACTGATTCACCATGCCTTCTCAGTACTACTTCCTATTAATCCCAACAATTGGTATAAGAGCTGAGCCTCTTCTTGGAAATCTAAAAGGCTTAAGAGAAAAGATCATACAATGGAGAAGTATAGACTTGATAAAAATATTGAGAATAAAAGGCTTAAAATTCAGATGTACGATGAACAGTATAAAGAAGCTAGAATCAACATGAGACAGTTGCTGGATGAAATAAATAATATGGAATCTCACTGTAATGAGACAGATTATCATGAGGAAGAGATACCAGATTTCTTTGAGTCTTCAAGATCAAATACAAGAAAAGCATCATATACATCTAAAGAAAGCATCACAAGCCTAACTGAAATGAATCTACATCTAGCTGGACAAGTCAAATCTTTGAAAATAAGTCAAGAGACACAGATGGTAAGGATGATTGATGTCATGAACAATACTAGGAAAGCTGAACAAGAAAGAACACAAGCTATTGATGATAGAAGAAAGATCACAAAAAATACAAGAAAAAGAGTCAGAGATACAAAGAATTATAGAGCATCACCATGAGATTACAAATCAAATTATTCTTATGAGTCAAGAAGCAAACATAATGAATATGGAACTCATTGAAAGAATACAGACTATCGGTGAACTAAGAGAAGAGAATGAAAAACTAAATCATGAGGTTAGAATTTAGCAACAACATAATGACATGATTACGAGAGCTGAAGAAAGTACAAAAAGGATGGATGAATTCTTGAATGACTAGGGTACACCGAGCATGGAGAGTCATCAAATGAAGCTAATCCAAAAGATGTCTACATCAATCCTAGACCAAGGAAGCTGACATGAAATCATTGTGGAAAGAAAGGCCACACCTCAAATGTTTGCAGGAGCAAAGAAAAAGGTATTCCTAAATCCACATTTACATTCATAGGACACTGTTATAATTGTAGCAAGAAAGGACATATAGCATATGAATGTAAAAAAGGAAACCTATATGGACAAGTATTGTCCCACCTAAAAAATGCATGGGCACACATCTCTTGAATGTTGGAAGAAGAAAAGTGAAGCATGGAAACCCAAAAATCAAGAAAATGCATATAAACTGAGCAGAGTCGATAATTCATACGTTTGGGATTACAATACATGGATAAACTACACATCATGTGGTAAATATGGTCACATTGTTGCAAATTGCATGAGAACATGGACCAAAAGGTCTAAAGGTTGGACCAACCTCGGAATGGCATGTTTACACTGTCATAAGGTTGGAAATCTAAAGAAGGACTACAGAGACCGAATAACAGAGACCACCACTTTTACAAATGGTAACACCATTGAAGACATCAAGAAAATGAGAAAGCAAATGTGGAGCAAAGAGTCAACCATTGAGGAATCTGGACCAAGCAATGCAGTC
This sequence comes from Thuja plicata, assembly GCA_018584345.1. Classification (NCBI taxonomy): domain Eukaryota; kingdom Viridiplantae; phylum Streptophyta; class Pinopsida; order Cupressales; family Cupressaceae; genus Thuja; species Thuja plicata. The sequence goes on from MU222875.1 coordinate 488,681, forward strand.
GGTGACACCTCATCCCATGGATCTGGTAATATCACCACCCCTGCGTAAAAGATGAACAAGTAAGTATGGAACTGCACTACACCAAGTCATATTTTGCATCAGTTCCATTATACAAATTGATAGATAGTCAAAATCTGCATGAATAAAGATGCATATTATGTTACTTGTTACAATTCTGAGAAAACAACCCCTTCGGTAAACACATACCAAAAATCATCGGTGAACATAAAAGGATGAGCAATATACACTTACCAATAATCATCGGTCAACACATAAAAAGGCTAAGTCACTAATGTAAACTGACACCTGTCGGTAAGGAGGCAAAGTTACAATGTTGTCTTGACACTACACTAAGATCGGTCGGTGAAAGAAACAATCTTAACAACTATCCCGAGCATCATGTCAACACCGAGAATGTTGTTTGAGAGATTAACCGATGAACTTCATCTTCATGAACTGATGAGTTGTTGAGAATTTATGATAGACTTAAGGAAAAAGTCTATAAATACTCGATGGAAGCACTTCATTCTTCACACGCAAATTGAGAAAATAGAGAAGAGTGAAAAATAGAGCAAAAACATAGTGAAAAGAGAGCAGTTAGCAGAGCGTCCTTGACTCGATCCAATGCACTCCAAACTAATCACTCACAAGATACATGGATTGAAGTAAGTACCAAGTGTAACGAGAACTCTATTATTTTAAAAAAAAGCCCTAAATTCAAAGTACAATGGAAACGACTTCAAGAACAACCAAATTGAAGAGTGAAAAGAAGAATGTCGTTAAGTTAATCAAGAATAGAACTTGTGTGGAACCTAAATATAATATATGTCTAGAGGTTGCCTTGCAACCCGATGATTTTGGCTCTTATTTTATGCATACATAGGGGATTTACGCCTAGGTCCCAACTTATCAAGAGCTAATGACCAGGAATCTAAGTCGCAAGAAACTATGGTAGCACTGGTCGAGCTTGAGAAGAGTTTGACCATGATTATAATGCAGCCAAATTAGAAATATCAATAAAGAAATACTATTTTTTTTTTCAAAAAAAGAGTAGGTGACATTTTTACTAACCAAGTATGAGAAAAATTAGTTATTTTTTTCAATTACTAAATGATATTATAAATTTCCTGGTGTGTAGAGTTTTTCTCCCAAAACATTTTTCCCCACATAAAGTATTATGTTATGTGGGTAAGGGAAACAACCTTTTACATAAAAATGACAAGTCATTAAAAGAAGTATAGGATAACATAGGTCTAACACAAAAAATAATGAGAAGACAACCAAGGATAGTAAATTAAAGCCCAATTGAGTAGAAATAATAAGAACTAGAAATTGGTAGGCACAACGAGCTATTTAATAGAACCCCAACCAACTCATGGGGTTTGGAAATGCAGTCCAAATATTTTTTGTCAACTGTGCAACCAAAGTCCTTTTCCCCAAAAAAATTCAAATATGGAGAAACTCTAAATTTGTCAAATGTAAAATTTGGCATACGAGACTCTACCCTTTTTTGAATTTTTGACATTTCCATTTTTCCATGCTAGAAGGAAGAGGCTCTTCCTTCTCCTCTAGACACTTATTTTTATCCATCAGATGGCATTATTGTTCATTTACTTACTACTAACTTTGATGTATTATATCTAAGTAGCTTGTAAACAAGACATTTACGAGGGTCTTTGGAGAAGTTCATAAATTTATTGGGTCAACTTATTTTAGGTTAGACCCTTAGCTAGATGAATTATATAGCTTGGAGCAAGGATTTGACAACAACATTTATCAATATGTAGTAGGATATATGCAAATTCTGATGCAAAAAGTTTATTCGTTTAGAATATCAAAGTTTACTATAGGCATTTCTCCTTGTAATTACTAATTTATCTTGATTTTTGGATGATATCTTATACTGATTAGCTACACAATTTAATGTCTTTAGGTATGTAAACATAGTAATAAGTTATACAAATGGATATTAAGTTAGCTAACTATAGCTGTTAGGAAAGACCCTCAATCTAAGAATTAGAATTAGAATTTGAATATTACATTTATAGATCAAATTTTTGAGTGCCTCTAAATTAATCTAAATGATTCAAAATTTAACTTAGATAAGAAAATTGTAATCTTCAAATAAAGAGAATATATGAAAATATGTTCAAATAAAATAAATAAAGAATAAGTAAAAAAATAAATATATACAAATGATAATAAATTAAATTAAATATAATATATATATTATTAAAATATAATTATATTAAAACATTCCATCAGATAAATCTAAAATGAGATAAAAGTTAATATGAGTATAATAAGCTCTCTAATAAAAATAGAAATTGAAAGAAGATGCATTTCATTTCTTACAAGTTCTAATAGTGTAAATTTATATTATATATTATTAAAATATAATTATATTAAAACATTCCATAGAGAAATCTAAAATGAAATAAAAGTTAATATTAGTATAATAAGTCCTGTAATAAAAATACAAATTGAAAGAAGATGCCTTTCGTTTTTTACATGGTCTAATAGTGTAATCATCAAATTTATATAAAACATGTAAATCAACTCATTGAATCCATTTTATTAGCAATATAAATTATGTAATCAAGTACAACTGAGAAAGTTGGACTACTATTTGTATGTTGGCCATGAGTAAATGTGACTATGCCTACTTTTTTCTGTCGGTCATTTATGAGTGTCAGGTATATTCGAAGTCAGTCAAGTAACGTGTGGAATGTTTTTGTCGCGAACAGCAAAAGTCCAGTCGAGTAAGAAAAAATATTGCCGTGTGTTTTGGGTTTAGCGTAATTGATTCCTCCATGGCTCGACTTTGTTAGAGTTTACTTTTAGTTTTCTTCGACTTCATCATTACGATGGCAGGAGGAACTCAAGTCTTGTGTTTTTAGGTTAATGTCATCGTTTTCTAAATGTTGGCCTATCTTTTCAATATTGACCAAGCCAAAATCTGAAATGAGATAAAAGTTAATGGGACTATAATAAGCTTTGTAATAAAAATAGAAATTGAAAGAAATGCCTTTCGATTTTTACAAGGTCTAAAAGAGTAATCATTGAATTTATATAAAACATGTCTATCAACTCATTGGATGCATTTTATTAGCAATATAATTATGTAATAAAGTATAAATGAAAAAACAATAGGACTAATATTTGTATGGTGGTCATGAGAAAATGTGACTAAGCCTCGTTTTTAATGCCGGCTAGTTCTGAGGGTTAGCCATATTCGAAGTCAGTCAAGTATTGTGTGTAATTTTATGTCGCGAACAGTAAAAGTCTAGTCGAGTAAGAAAGAAATAACGAAAAAGCATTGTCGTATGTTTTGGGTAAGGCCTAATTGATTCCTCTATGACTCGACTATGCTGAGTTTACTTCTAATTTTCTCCGACTCCATCATTACGGTTGCCAAGAAAGCCAATTATTGCGTGGCATTTTTACTTGAGAACAAAAGAAATCCAATGGAGTATAGAAAAATATGGGAAAAGAATTGTTAAATTATAGTTTCGATCTTATTGTTTTATCAACACACACACACACACACACACACACACGCACACACACATATTCGAATAAAATTATATTGATTAGATTCCATATGCTTAAGTTACAATGGATCGACTTTAGAATAGTTGACTACACTTAATATTTCAAAAATTAAAAATCAAAATCTTGTTTTTCCTAAACTAGTTCATTTGCATTGCATTGGTGTATGAGCTTTACCACATCTAGTCCTACTTATAGTATCCCGGTTAGAAGAAGCCGTAGACTTATGGTTTCCTTTCATCCTGAGTCTTCCTCTCCTTTTCTTAGGATCCTGGATGACAATTTGATCACTCATGATTCCAATCCTTCTATGGAGCATAACTCTTCTCACTCATCTCATGATGAGGATGATGCTTTAAGAGTTCCTCCTGAACAAGTGTAAAAACTTTCAACAGAACTTCATAAAATGGGAAATTGGCTTATTCAAGAAAACCATAATCAAGATTCCATCCAAGCTATAGAGGCTCTTAAGAAATTCCTTTGTCATAGTGATCAAGGTGTTAATCTCTTGCATGGTATCACTCATCTTGTGCATTTGAATGTTAAACCTTTAGCTCAAGAGGCTCAAGATATAGGATTCACTCCTCCTGTCACTAGTGAGGGACCTTCTTTTTTTCCTTTACCTAGCATTCCTACTTATATTCATCCTTTGATGACTACATCTCTCCCAATTTCATCTATTCCTGTGAGTGTTCCACTGGTATCTCTACCTACCTCACAACCTTCATATCATAGTGTTCCTTTTACTTATTCCAATCTCCTTCCAACTGTGGTTCCAAGTGTTCCACCGGTTGTGTCTTCCATTCCTACCTCTTCCTACACTTTTCCTAGTGTTCCCAATATTCCTATGCCACCTATGTCTTCTAACGATTCGACAATTATTAGTCATTCTCAAAAATTCCACCTAGGTTTTTGTTGATAGAAGACATTAGTGATGACATTATTTTTCCATTAGCATACTTAGTGAAAAACATTGACAAAGCATTACCGGCAGACAGAAAGCATTACCGGCAGACAACAAGCATTACCAACGAACCACAAGCAGTACCGATGAAATGCAAGCATACTCGACGGAACAAAGATTTTGAGAAAAAGCTAAGTATAAGATCGACAAGCATCACCGACGAACACAAGCATCACCAGCGACATAGTTTTCAGAACAAACCCGACAGGAACAGACAAGCATACCCGATGACATGTTCAAGAAAGGAACACCGATGACCAAGAACACCAACCGTCAGAACCGACAGTCAGAAAAGCCGCAAATTGTGGATCTAATTTTTACACGGCGGATAAAGCAAAGTTATTCTATTTTATAGAATTGTTATTTGTTTTTTTCTGGTCATGCAAGCTTTATGTAAATGCTTTAAAGCATCTTAACGGATCTAAAGCATATCTAACTAAAGATCAAGGTCAAGTTGTAAACCTTGAATCTAGAGTTAACTTGTGATGCATGAATCAAGAATTGAACCTAAAATAGTATAAATAGATGTTCATACTCAATTGTGAGTACATGAATTCTTGATTATTGATAGCCACGAAGAGCATCTAAGGAGCAGAAGGCAGAATTCATGTAAAGATCAGAAACATAATACATCAGTTATCAAGAACACACAGAGGCTACCGACGAGCAGATAAAGGTATTATTCAATCATGAAAGGATTATTACTAGTATGTATGAAGCTTTATAGGATCTGTTATCAGCAATTGAAGATTGCATATATCATTAGATCAAAGACTTATGTAGTTGCATTCTAACAAGTGCATGACATCTAAAAACCTTTTGTAGAAGGTGGACTTAACCATCCTTTGTAAATCTCTTGACAGAGTGCACACTTAACAGTGTTGTTAAAAGCTTCAAATGAAGTAGATCTTAACATGTCTCCACTGTAATACTCCTAACAGGGTAGGTCATTAGAAGTGACCAATTGTAAGCCTTAACCGGCCCCTTCTTATCTGCAGATAGTGAATTTTTGTGGGTAACAATCCCCACCGCATATTTTACTTCCTAACAGGAGTTTTCTGCGATATCATATCTTGTGTCATGTGTTATCTAATTTCATGAATGTTTCTATTATTGTTACATATCAAAAAGAATGTATGTTATGATTTCATATGCATAAAGAAAGATGAACAGATAGATAAGTTAAAATTACAAACTGATGACTAAGGGTTAATGGGCTAACCAAGAAAATTTTTAGAGGTACTGATTCACCCCTCCCCTCTCAGTACATCATCTCAATATAATTCCAACAATTAGATCATTTATCCACTGCAAGATCACTGAGATTGGTGATCTGGAGATATATCAAGCTTATAAGAAGCTATGTGATGATCAAGGGAACCTAAAGGAAGAACACGAGCACTTTCAAGTAAAAGGGATAACAAATGCTCTATATTTTCTAAGGGTTTTCAAAACCAAATGGATTCAATTAGTACTAAGCAGAATGCACAATCAGAAGTTATGGTTGGATGAACTCAAATAGATTGCAAAGGATGTATTTCATGTTGTAACATGTTACCCTATAACCTACAAACCAAAATCTCACAAGCATCCCTCTCAACCAGAAGTTGAGAAACTCACCAACGTTGTATGGGATAACCGAGGAGTTAAGGTGAACACCATCACCAACGAGGAAGTGAGGTTCATTGCATGTGTCATAGGGTACAAAATCTTTCAAGCTAGCAGGATAAACAACATAGCATCAATAGCAGTAAACATAGCTTACAATATTGTCATGAAAGCAATACAAATAGATCTATGTGAGATCCTACTGAAGCAACTTGATGAAAATATGACAACAATCAGGTCTACCAAGACAAACACATGTAAGTTTGGCTCACTTATAATGTGTATTCTTTTATTTTCAAGAATACTTTCTTTCAATTGGAAAAGTGAAGTGGGACACCACCAAGCTAGTCACATTACAAATAATTGACCTTATCAAGACACTAGGTGACAACTTTGATTCAGTGATGACTGTATACTTCCTTCAAGGAAAAGATGATGGAGAGAGTAAGGATCCATGAATAGTTAATTGAAAATCATAAGGAAGAGCTATGTTTTATGGTGGATTCAAATTTTACTCATATTAAGCCAGTTGTACCAATTACAGCCTGGTTACCACCACTTGACTATGAGATAAATATAGATCAAGAAACAAATGCAATTGATGCACTATTGAATGAACCACTTGATAGTAAGCAACAAAAATTTGGAACATATGAAGAGGCCAAGACTAAAATAAAAACAAGCCCAGTCATAAAGAAGATTGTCAACAAGAAAAATAAGATGGTAAAGAATCTTGAGAAGTTGTTGTTGGTAAATGAGGAGGACAAAGAAAAAATAGAGGACACCAAGGAACAGGGTGCCATTGGTGAAGAGGAAGATAAGAAAGAAGTAGATTCTGAAGCCACAAAGTCTGATGAGCCTCCACCTCCAACCAAGAAACCAAGGACTATAGTAGCTCAGAGGACAAGGAGCCAAACTACAAATAAGATACTACACCTCTAAAGAAAGGTCAAGAGAGGACCTATAAGAGGAAGCAACAAACATATAAGCCAAAACCTATCAAAAGGAGGAGAAGACTCATCAGAACCAAAGCCAAAATTGAAGATTCAAAACAGGATGAGCCTGAAGTAGCTAAGAAGAACTTAACTCCTCAAACAATTGATGAGATTTCTGAATCAATTGCTACAACAGGTACCATGACTGATAGGAAAAATAGACAATGGGTATAGCTGGAACCTAAGGACCAAAATAAAATATAGAAGATGCAATAATCAGGGCTATGGTTAGATTCAAATATGTCCTAGTTGAGTTTGCCAACAAAATACCCAAACCACTGAGTGAAAAAATTTCAGCATGATGGTCTTATGCTTTGCACTCAGAAAAGGAAGCAAGGGAGAGGATACTTGTGACACTCATTCCTCCCGAATCCAAAATGAAAGAGATAAGAGAAATGATGAAAAATCATTCCAATAAATTTTTGGCAAAGATAAGAGCCTACAAGGTATTACAGGGAAAGGTCTTAGACCTTGACAACATGAAAGATGCTAAATAGAGAGAAATTCTTGATCTACTTGCAGAATCAACAAGCTATGAGAATCCATTACTTCTCACCAAGACACCTCATATGGAGGAGCAGAAAGATAAAGCAATTCCAGAGCACATTTCTTTGGATAATATGGAAGCTATTGAGCCCATTGACTTAAATAAAGTCATGGATGATCTTGACATTCAAGATATTACTCATTATGATTTTGATAAGGATCTAAAGAAGGATGATGATGTAATATTAATATCTCTTAAGGATCAAGAAAAGCAACAAGCATTGAAGACACCAAGAAATAAAGACATGGATGTTGCTGATGAGACATGGCCAGACACTTCAATCATTGATATAACAGGACTGGACCATGCAGAAAAAATTCAAAAGGATGAATATGTCACTATTCAACAAGCTCAAACCAACGAACATGACACAACTACAGATGCAACACAGGTGAGCACACAGAACAATATGTCAGTATTGATGAAGACCATCAATCTGATAGAAGGACAAGAAGAATCTACTGTGGATACAAGCATACCCAAATACAAGGGTGATACAAAAACAAAGGACACAAAAGATGAATCCAAAGATACAACTGCAGAACAAGCTACTACCGATGATCAGCAAGACAAGTCTACTGATTAGAATCAAGAAGGACAAAAAAAAAGTATAAGAGGAAAAGAAGAAGGAGAAAAGTGAAGAAGAAAAGATAGTAGATCCACAAAAGAAAATAGAAGAGAAATATGCTGATACACCCAAGGTTGATGAAGAGACGTCTTCACCTAACTGACAGGTGAACACCGAGAAGAAGGCACAAGAAGTTTCATCTACAAAGCCTTCACCAAGAACCTAAAAGAAAACAAATGAACTAGCAATGTTAGTTCATACATCTGCTTCTACATAAGTCTCAAGGAAGAAAAAGAAGAGCAAAAACAAAAATCCAGTCACTCTGAATGAAATAATTGAGATTCTAGTATGTGATCCTAGAACACTGGATCCTACTGAGTTAACAAAGTATGCTAGACTTTGTGAAAGGAAATCTATCCAAGATAAGTTGAGAAAGGCCACAAAAGAATCAAAGGTACTCGATGTTGCAAAAGGAATCCTCCAACAAATTTTACCTGATACAGATGTTGATAAAAAAACACCCATACTTGATCAATTTGTGGTTCTCACCGATGCTATCACATGTCAGAATATAGATGTTGAAAAGGCTATGGAAGCTAGACTTGAGAAGAAATTTGAATTCAAATTAGCAGAGAAAATCAGCAAAGAAGTGGAACTGAACAAGGTGAAGCTATCTGAACTGGTAAGCACTTAGTACCCTATAATTTCAGAAGCTATAGCCTTAATTCAAAAATTGTGCACGGTGGATCAACTCACCAAGGAGTATACCAAAAAGATAGCACAAATTGATGCTGATCTTCAAGCTAGTGCACAAGGTCTCATGAACACTAAAGATGCAATCAAATTGCACCATGACCAGCTCAAGCAAGCTAGGAAGATGAGACAAGATATTCAGATTACAGAAACAAAGTTCAGAGATGAGGTAAATGAGCTTCAAGCTCAACTTTTACCAACTCTCACATTACTGCAAAACCATATGACAGAGGAAAGATCACTTATTGCCACCCCAGAAATGTCTATCCTAGACAACATTTATGATATGCATGCCAAGATTGCACTACAGCGCATGGCACTGGAAATCCTCAAAGAGAAATGGGAGAAAATGATGGAAGATATCAAGAAAAATCACTCCCACATACTTGACACTCTGTAAGTTGCACATTTTTGTCACATCTTTGACAACTTATAGGTTGTACATTTTTTTCATGATTATCGAAAAAGGGGGAAATAATATGTACAGTCAATAATCTTACATCATTAAAAAGAGGAAAGATTATGAAAAAGGGGAATGTATAGTACAAAGGAAAGTATACATGTATATATACTTATACTATACCAATGAATATAGTTAGGGGGAGTCATATAATGACAAGGATATATACATGGTGTACATACTAAACACTTTAGTATTTTGCACATATCAGTTTTTGATACTAATGTCAAAGAGGGAGATTGAAGACATTATATTTTTCCATTAGTATATGCAAGGAAAAAAATGATAAACATTGTCAGCTAACACTACACCGATAGACAGGGCACAACACTACCTGACGCCAAGGTTACTGATATTGATAAGCACAAAGCATTCTGACACAACACTATTTAGTGTTAATCGATGACAGACAAGACAAAGGAACCCGACGAGTAACCAACAATGCAACCCAAAAAAATAGTCAAGAGTGGAACCCGACAAATCAAGGGAACCCGATGAATAGTTCAAAGAAGTAACACCGACAGACTTTCAGTTCACACCGACAATTAGATACCGAGAGTCAGCTACATCCCACAAAAAGTGGATCTAACTTCCATGTCAGATAAATCACTGAAGTTTTATATTTAGCTTCTTGATTTTTTTTTTAAATCCATTAAATGAGGGAAAAGAAATGTAATTATTATTGTTTTTATCAGTCTAACTAATTTAAAACATGCAAACTAAAGGATCAAGGTCAAGTTGTATACCTTGGATCTAGAGTTAACATTGTAATGCATGATTCTAGAATAGGTCAAAGAACTTGTATAAATAGATGCTCAATCAATTATAAACATGTTGTTCGATGATGATTGTAGCCTCTGAGAGCATCTAAGTTTTAGACAAGAGAATTCATGCAAAAACACAGATATAGATCAAATCAGTTTTCAAGAACAAGAACCAAGGCTACCAAAAAGTAGGAAAAGGTATTAATCAATCACTATAGGTGATTTTCATATACTATAAGCTTTAATGGATCTGTGATCAGCAATTATAGATTGCATACAGTCAAGTCATACATATTGTACACATTCTAACAAGTGTAGTACACTTAAGAAATCCTTTCAAGGAAGGTGGATTTATCAATCCTATTGTAAATCTCTTAACCGAGTGCTCACTACATCAGTGTTGCTAAAGCTCTTAACAGAGTAGATCCTAACATGTCTCCACATTAATACTCCCAATAGGGTAGATCATCAGAAGTGATCAAATTGTAAGCCTTAACTGACTCCCTTCCAATCTACAGATAGTGAAGTTTTGTGGGTGCCATCCCCACCGTAGTTTTTATTTCCTAACAAGAGTTCTCTGCAATATCATATCTTGTGTTATGTGTCTATTAATTTCATGAATGTTTCTATGAATGTTACATACAATTAATTTTATGAATTAATATTACATGCATAAGAAAGAACATCATATTTGGTCGGTGATACAATAAAGATTGATTGCTAATGAAGTAAGGTGAAAAGTGTTAAAAGTTTTAGAGGTACTGATTCACCCCTCTCATCTCAGTACTACTTCCCATTAATCCCAACAATAAGATATACCCAAAACACAGAGGCTTGCTCTGTTAAGCATCACTGTCGTAGTCCAAAAACCAGTCTTCACTAAAACATCTGTAACATTGTCAATATGGAATATTACTTGCCAAGAATCCTTAGGAATAAGGTCATCACACATCCTTTTCCATATGATTATATTCAATAGTTATGAAACATCCATATAGTGTCTGTACTCTTTTGTCAGTCATCATACAATAGTAATAATTAGTTTGTTCTCTCCATAGAAACATATGTTGACATTAGTCACAAATCATGAATATCAACAACATCAGTAGTACCCAAATCTGATATCATCCAACAATCTCCCCCTTTGGCATTGATGAAAACATATGGGAAAATCCATCAACCCAAAAATTACTCTCTCTCAATACAATCTTCTCAATATCCTCAACATAAATCTTCCCAAAACAGTAGGGATTTTCACATAGAATCTTTCTCCCTTGGAAGAAATGGAAAAGGGTGCTATAACTCATCTATAATCTTCTATAAGGTGTACCTTTTTCAAATATTCATGTCTAATAGCCAGGTACAAAAACACCCAAATGTGCTCCATAGAGTTCCTGCAATCACTCCCCCTGAGGAGTAGATCCATACATCAAGTTTAAAAAAATGATATAGCTCTGAAAGCCACTAGACTGATGCATGCCAGCATCAATCAATTACCATTGGGAGGGGCTCTCACCCCAAGGATGATTCTAAGATATTCAAAGCATCTTTTGACAAAGGTTTTGTAAATATATCTGCTATCTGTTCCTTTGTGTTAATATACTCTAGTCTAATCTCTTTCTCTGCTACCTTCTCCCTCAAGAAATAATACTTAATAGAAATATGTTTAGTCTTTGAGTGCATTACAAGATGCTTTGACATATTCACTTTTCTAGTGTTATCACAATGAATAACCACTAGTTCTTCAAAAATTATTCCAACGTCCTTCAGCATTTGTTTCATCCAAACAACTTGTGTACAATTTATTGTAGTAGCAACATACTCTGATTCAGAAGTAGAATGAGCAATACAGTCTTGTTTCTTACTTAACCAAGAAACCATCCTTTTCCCAAGGAAAAATGCACCACCAATTGTACTCTTTCTATCATCCACATTACCTGCCCAATCAGCATCACTATAAGCCTATAAAATAAAGTCATCTGATTTTTCATACCACAATCCATTTTCTATTATTCCTATATAGTATCTAAAAATTCTTTTCATAGCAACAAGGTGTGTCTCTTTAGGATCTTCTTGATATCTTTCCACAAATTCCAACTGCATTGGAAATATCTGGTCTAGTGTGAGTTAGATATTGTATACCACCAGTCATCAATCTGTACTTTTTTTGAAAAACACTTTGAGTCTCATCATTACTTGTTAGTTTTTATCCATTCACCATGGGTGTCCCAACAGGTTTACAATCTTCCATTCCAAACTTCTTCAACATTTCCTTAAGATACTTGGTCTGAGATATAAAAATTCCATTCTTACTCTGATTAATTTGCCAACCAAGAAAAAATTTCATCTCTCCAATCATTGACATTTCAAATTCATTTTCCATTTCTTTAGGGAACTTCTTACCCATCTTATCATTGCCTCCAAAAATGATATCATCAACAAAAACTTCTATGATCAAAATTCCATCTTCATCAATTCTTAAATATAAATTACTATCTGTATTACCTTTTCTGAAACCAAGACAAAGTAGATACTTGTCCAGTCTTGCATACCATGCTCTCGGTGCTTGTTTCAATCGATACAATGCTTTCTTCAACTTACAAACCATGTCTTCATTTTATGTCAAAGGAAATCCATTTGGTTTATCTATGTATACTTCTTCCAAATCTCCATTTAGGAATGTTGATTTCACATCCATCTGATATAATTTAAAGTCTTTATGTGTAGCATAAGAAAGAAATAATCTCACAACCTCTAACCTAGCAACAGGAGAAAATGTTTCTTCAAAGTCTATGCCTTCTTGTTGTGAGTAGCCTTTACAAACTAGTCTAGCCTTATTTCTTACCATTGTTCCTTCCTCATCTATTTTGTTTCTAAAAACCCATTTAGTTCCTATCAAATTTTTGTTCTTAGGTCTTGGAACCAATTCCCAAGTATTTTTTTTCTTTATCTGTTCAACTTCTTCTTTCATAGCTTTAGTCCAAAATTCATCTCTACATGTTTCATCAGTAGTTTTCGGTTCAACTTGAGAAATAAAACAAATTTCATCTCTTACTTTAGATCTAGTCATCATTCCTTTATTTGCATCACCAATGATTTGACCTTCAGGATGGTTCTTCTTAACATACCTTGGAGTCTTAGGAGTCTTAGTAAGCTCAATTAATTCATCTTCAATGTCATCATCAACTATCAAAGGTTCTACAGGTTCAACAGGAACCTCTTTTATCTCTGCAATCTAACCACAGTCATAGATTCTTTCATGAATCTCAAACTTTTCATCTATCCTCACATTAGTACTTCAATCAACTTCTTCAATCTCATATTGAAACATTTATATTCTTTTCTCTTAGTAGAATAACCAAGGAAAATACCTTCATCACTTCTAGCATCAAACTTCCCTATCTCATCATCTCTTTTGATATAGAATTTACTTCCAAATATTTTGAATCATTTTACAATAGGTGTATGATCAAACCATAATTCATAAGGAGTCTTACTTGTACCTTCTCTAATCTGAATTCTATTCAAGGTGTACACAACAGTACCAACAACTTCTCTCCAATGAACATGAGATATATTTCCTTCCAGTAGTATAGTTCTTGCAGCTTCTAATATTTTTATGTTTCTTCACTCTACTATCCCATTCTGTTGTGGTGTCCTAGGTGTAGATGTCTGTCTAAATATTCCATGCTCTTCATAGTAGGTATTAAATAAATATGAAGTAAACTCACCACCTATGTCTGACCTCAAACATTTTATCTTCAAACCAGATTCATTCTCAACTTTTTCTTTGAATAACTTAAATTTATCAAATGCTTCAGATTTCTCTCTCAAATATGTGACCCACATCATTCTAGAAAATTCATCAAAAAAATTATAAATTACCTTTCACCATAATAAGATCTTTCTCTTGTAGAACCACATAGATCTCTATGTACCAGATCCAACTTCCCTTTTGCTGAATAAGATTTTCTTTTAAAACTGCTTCTAGTCTGCTTCCCCATAACACACTCTCTACACATAGTGTTAGATGGTTTCACAATATTAGGTAGACCTCTAGATTTAGTACCAGATGCGATCAATTCTCCTGATTTACTTCTGATAGAACATTTCCCATCAAAGAATTTCAATTGGTAACCATTATCCACTAGCTACCCAAAACTCAACATATTATGCTTAAGTCCATAAACAAGCAGTACATTGTCAGTATTTGTCTTTCCATCCAAAGAAATAGATCCAAATCCAATGATAATCTTAGAAGTATTGACACCAAATCTGACAACACTACCATCATATCTTTTTAGACTCACAAACTTATTTTTATCTCCAGTCATATGATGTGAACAACTGGTATCTATAACCCATTCAGATTTCTTTTCAATAGGAGATACTAAGGTTTTTTCTTCATGTATAGGTTCATCATCCTTAATAGAAATAAATCCAATTTCATCATAATCAAAATCATCATTAGATACACCTTCACTAGCATAATAAAATTCCTTGTATTTTGAATACTTTGATTTGTAAAACTTAGGTTTATGATTTGGAACCCTTGTAGGACATCAAGATGAAAAATGACCAATACTGTTACATGAAAAACATTTCAAAGATAACTTTCCTTCAAATTTACCCTTACCTCTCTTTTATCTTCTAGTGATCAGGGCTACCACTTTATCTAGCTTCCTTTCTTCCTTATGTATCTGTTCCCATTCATCAGCATAGTCTTTAAGTTCTTCTCTCAAGTCACTATTGCTTGTGCTCGCAATTCCAAATAAGGTATTTTTTTTTCTATGGATAGTCTGCTTGAATGCTGACTCTACTTTAGGTAAAGAATCTCCTAGTTCTACGGTCTCAAAAGTAGTTAGCTTTCCAATCAGCATCTCTCTAGTGAAGTTCGGTATCAAAGGTATAATCTGCTCTATAGCTTATACTTTAGTTTTGTATACAAGTGTCAAAGATTTGAGTAACTTTACAATCACTTCTTCCTCGCTATAAGTGCCTCCAGAGTTTCTAATGCCAGTAACCACTTCAATAATTCTCCATGAATATACCATAATGTTCTCATTGTCTCTCATCTTCATTGATTCCATCTTTGTCTTCCATTTTTGTCTTTGCCTGTTTAGTAAACTTATCTTGTATATATAGTGCTTTCAGTCTTGTCCAAATCTCATGTGCAGAAACCAAGTCTTTTACTTCTATGAATTCACCTCTAGAAAGTGCGTTGATCAATGATTCCCTTATGACTATACTACATGAAAATATCTTCTTATCTTCTTCAATAGCCTTCTCCAATTAATCCTCATTCACTATCTTTTTCTTCTTTTTTGTGATCATCTAGTAGTCGATTCCCAAACATAGAAAATGTGTTCTCATCTTGTTCTTCCAACTGTCAAAGTTTTTCAGCATCAAATTTTGGACTATCCTTCCTGTAGTAATTCATCTTTAGGATCATCTCTAGTTGTTAAGCTTTCTCTATAAGGACCAGTAGCTCTGATACCAACTGTTAGGAATAACAAACTACAAGAACAACTTATAGGGGGGGTGAATCAGTTGTGATACATAATATTAAACTTTATACTTTATAAACCAAAACTTCAATGCAAAGGATAACACAGTAAATGCCAACACAATAACACAATACTTTTTTTTGAGGAAACCTTGTTAAAGGTAAAACCATGGTGGGAAGTAGCACCCACAAAGGATGTACTGAGAGTATAGCATCACTATTAAAAGATGTATCCATGTTAGGAGCTTATTACAACATTACAGTACATAGTCCTTGTTAGAGGACATACCCTGTTAGGAGTCAAGAGTAACAGTGGGCTCACTTCCCAGGAACACTACCCAAATAAGGTTAAAACCAACCTCAAGGATTTACAATCCGAACAAGTGTATATAGAAAATATATAATCCTGTGAAATTTTTGATAGCAACTATCTTTGCTTGGTCAGTTCCAATGAAGTATTATAATCACCAATTCTGCTTTACATCCAGCAGTCAAACAAGCCTCACAACTTCCACACTTCTCTATCTTCCAATTACCTTCTCACCATACATACATCTTTTCAAAAGAAAATATGTCACATATATACCCTATTATAATAATTTATTAGGTTGGCCAATTAAGCTTTCCCAATATACAAATAATTATTTAGGTCGGCTACTTAAGGCTTTCCAATATACAAATAATTATTAGGTCAGCCACTTAAGGCTTTCCAATATATAAATAATTCTTTAACACCTTTCTAAGATACACAAGGTACCTAAAACAAGTAAACATCAATTAAAATACATCAGATATACTCCAAGATCTGCAATCCATGCTCATAATCCATAATATATGCTACATCTCTAAAGTCGGCCCCAAATAGGTCTCCTCCAGAATAGACGCCAGAGCTGACATCACCAACATGTTCACGACAATCAATCAACAATGAACATTCCTTAATCTTTATTTTGTCATCCCTTAAGCTTGCATCACCTGAAACATCTTCGCCTATAAGATATACCCAAAACACAGAAACTTGCTATGTCAAGCATCACTGTAAAAGTCTAGAAACTAGTCTTCACTAAAACATCTGTAACATTAACAATATGCAATATTAAGCCAAGAGACCTTAGGAATAAGGTCATCACATATCCTTCTCCATATGATTATCTTCAATCATTCTAAATCATCCATACAGTGTCTGTACTCTTCGGTTAGTCATCATATAATAGTAATAATTAGTCTATTCTCTGCACAAAAACATATGTTGACATCAGTGACAAAACATGAATATCAACAGCATCACTAGTACCCAAATCTGATATCATCCAACAAATAATTCTATTCATATCTTGGATTCTATTATAATTATTTTGGATGAAGAAGATACTGTTGATGATGATACTTTTGATGTTCCTAATGAAACTAATGATGATGTTCATGCTAGTGATTCTGATTATATGTTTGAGATTATTGACAATAATCATGATTTACCTACTATCTTTGCAAAGTAGTTATCTCTTAATACTAGCAATGAGAAAAGTGACCCATCTTCAAAATATGGTCCTTGTTCAGAACTGGCTATTGTTCCATCTATCATGCTTGATGTTTCTCCTCTTGCGTGTTTCTGACCTACTCTAAACACTACAGACTAACATGAGGGGGAAAGAGACACGCTTGACTAGTTCCTCTAGTGAGGTGGATTTTGTGTTTTTCCCTGGTTATCATGATGTGCTTCCCCCATGATGTATTTCTTTTTAAATGTTTTGTTTAGATTTCTTTAAAATGACCTTGGTTGCTCCGTTGGTGCAAGGTGATAAAGGAATCAAAATGTCATAAGCATTCTTCTATTTGTATCTCACTTCTTCTATATGTTATTACATGTTATGTCATACATGTTCCATTGTTCGTAAATGTGCCTTTGTGTTGTCTAATTGGGTATGATGCAAAATGGTACCTACCTATTCTTTTTGGTCTCCATGATGTCAGCCCAAAAAGGCTCTTCTTCATAACTCTTACATGACATTCTTCCATTGTTCTTGTTGTTCTACTAACTTTGGGAAATGATGAAATTTCATTATGATATAATATCTGATGTATTATCATA
>MU222876.1:45687-61864 GCA_018584345.1 Thuja plicata
TGGACACTGACAGTGATGTTGGATCATTTATGGATTTGTTATTTCATCCCAGTGGTTCAGGCTCTACAACACTCCCCTCCCAACTATACACACCCCTACACTCTTCATTACTAGAGACATTCAGGACTGGTGGTGGTGTGGGTGATGCTATTTTGGTTGATGATATGATGGTGCAGTGTGGTGATGATCCTCTTGGTCCTAAGACCCAGGTATATAAAGTTTTCTTTTCTCCTTTCCGGGAGTTTTAGAGAATAATTAGTTAAATAGATGTGTGTATTGATGTTTGTTTAATGTATAATATTTTGTAGACATAGTTAGCAGAGCACATTACCTCTAGTGTGGGCTCGGAGCATCTTCATATGACACCTGCTAGTGGTCAGGTAAGTTTTATATACATATGTAGGTTTAAGCATGCATGTGTAAACTTGTAACATGTATTTATATATTTCAAGTACTTTACATAATATATACTATGTACATGCATATATAATCAACTATTGTACTAAATTTAGAGGGGTCAATTGCTGCTTCACAGCTAGAGGATGCTCATGACACTCGGGCAGAGCACATTACCTCTAGTGTGGTCTCAGAGCATCTTCATAGGAGAGATTCAACAGGTGTGACACCTAATAGTGGTCAAGTAAGTTTTAAATATATGTAAGTTTAAACATACATTTATAATGTTTCAAGTATTTTAAATTAATATTATTATATACATGCATTTATATTTGCAGGGACTAGTTCCTGATTCATAGCTAGAGGATGGTCATGGCACTTGATCAGAGGGTCACTTTGTTTGCATGCTCCTGGATGACTCCGTAGTTTAGGACATGTTGCACAAATCTTTGATTTGAGACTCATTATATTATATGTTTGATATTTTTAGTTTATGATTCGAGACATATATTTATATGCTATCCAGACCTCTAGACATAGATGATTTATGATTTGATATTATGTAGATTTATAGATCTGGTTTCATTTGATTAGCTGATTTGATTAGATGGTTTCATTTAATTAGATGATATGATTTGATTAGATGGTTTCATTTGATTAAATGATATGATTTGAATAGACGGTTTTGTTGGATTAGATGGTTTGATATGAGGCAAGCACTCCAGGTGAACCTGATCTGTGCATAGGCAAAGAAGAAAGGCTACGAGTTCCCAATGACCATCAGAGCCTACAGTTGTGTGTCCTGGTTAGAGGCGAAGAATGTTCTTAAAACATTCTTGAAGTTCTCTCTGGAAACATATGATGTTCTAAGGCCACAATATGATCCAATTAATTATGCCAGAGATGTCTTACAGATGAGTCGGGCCATTCACCATGTACCTGATATTGAGGACTATTGGGCCAATTGAAAAGATGACATGGAGAGCAGGGAAAGATTCTATGCCCGGTTAACCATTGAATAGATCAAAAAGTTCAATGTTAATATTGCAATAGAAGGGCTAGAAGATGATGGAAATCATCTGTATGATGACAAATACTTGGAGAAGATAAAGTCCACCCCTATCAGCTCAGAGCCTATGCTAGACCAAGTAGTAAGTGACTTGCAGGCTCTGATGGAATGGATTTAAAAAAGAACAGTTCAATGGGTTGAGTGGATTGCAGGCTGAAGGAAAAGGTCAGAAAGGAAGCCTCTTGCTTAGCAAACTCCAGAAAAGGAAACCTCTGGCGTTGCAACCACTTCATCAACAACAATATCTATAGTTGAAAAAGGATCAATTCAACCATTGGGAGGAGGAAATAAAATTCCTAAGAAAACTTCTCTCTTAGAGAAGAAGTGTGGAGAGGGTCCTCTTCCAGATATCGGAGCCACTGAAGAAGCAGTCTTGTCAGACCCACTCAAGTCTACAGCCGAGCTTCCTAAATTTATAGAGTTTGAAAGGCTAGCTAGTGCTATTGGTGTGGATACTCCAGTTAGGACCTCGACCCAAGAAACTCCAAGGTTGGTATCCCCTGTCATAGTTGAAGTAGGAGAGGATAGCCCTAGTAATTCTACTATAGAATTGGATAAGAGGGGTGGGGAGAAACAGGAGGTTTCTCAAGTTGTAAAATTAATCTCCTCCTCACCTACTTTGGTGAATCTATTCACTTCCCACCCTAAAGCTACTCCTCCACTCATAAGGAAGCTATTTATCGAAGAGTTGGTCTCTGCCAACAAAGTTACCATTGTAGATTCATGGATAGCAAACACTCTAGAGTGAAAAAGGAAGAGAGTGGGAGAAGCAGTTCCCAACAAAGACACTCTATCACGAGCCTTTCAGCCCAAGGCTACCACAAGCAAGAAGAAGAGTGTGACGATGATGTCTACTCTGGGTCATGATCCTAAGACAGGTCATTTCACCATGGAAGTAGCCATGCCCACTAAAGAGGGTAGACTCAAAGCTCTGGCGCCTTAGACTTTCAGCTATAGTCATTCGACATGGGATTGGCTCGACATGATACCAAGGTGGACTGGTGGAAATCTACTAATGTAGTGATAGAGGAAGAGCTTGAAGATCTCAAGACTTCCAAAATTAAGCTTAAGGTGGAAGTGTCCCAGCTAACTTACTTCATCAGACAGCTCCTTACTCCTATTGCGAGTGCTCCCAGTACCCAAACTTCCTTCAATCCCAGTGCTGCTAAGAACCAAGCCATTCTGACTAAGTTGCAAGAGGATCAAAATTATGGGAAAATTGGTAAAAAGTGGATTGAGAGGCTTGAGTCAGAAGGCCTTGCAATCATTGAACAGTTAGGTAATGCTCTTCTAAGGATAGAAATAGAGAAGAGCAACATTGAGAAGAATTTACAGACTCTCACTGTGGAAAGAGTAAGATGCCAAGAATGCATAGTCATGTTGCATGTGGTAGTAAAGATGAAGACTAAGGAGGCCCTAAAAGCTAAGATCCTATAGAAGGGTGATGAGCCCTTGTTTGAATGGCTCCAAATTCTAGAGTTAAAAATTGAGATGATCATTAAGGCCGAAGCCAGACTACAACAAACAGATGTTAAAGTGCAAGAGGAACAAAGTAAAGATTTTAGACTTCTTTTAGGAATTTATGTGGAATCGCAAACCAGTGGTCAAGGAAAAGAAATAGTTGGAGTAGTCAACATGCAGAAGTCATTCATAGATTATCTACACAATTTAGCAGAGTAGTCTTTGACTCATCTAGACAAGGTGCCAGAGCTCCAGCAATTGAGTGGATGCATCTTTAGAGCTATGGAGGAACTGAAAGATTAGACAAAATAAATCAAGACTCTAGCCAAAGAACATTCCAGATGGCTCGTCTGCTACACCAATGTCCACATCAACAAACATGAAGAGCTCATCCAAGTCATCACTACTGTAATCGCCTATAGGGCCAAATTAGATAAGGGGAAGGAAACTGAATCATAGATTTATTCTCCCCTTGTTCTATTTTTTTTTGTTTTGTAACGGATAAACCTTTGGTTATCATTTCTGGCTGGGGAAGTTGAACCATTTCGGTCACTCATTTTTGTAATGGTCCAATCTTGAACTCTATACGTATTATTCCCAAAATCAATACAAGGGTCGGCTAAATTTTGGTGTGAAGAATAGCATTTTTGCTGAGTCAATTGTGTATGTCTGCATGCCATTTCTATAACTGTTTCATTGCATTTCATTTATATTTCTGTCAAATTTGAACGTTCTTTTTGTGTTATATTTGCAATCTATGTTTGAACCTGAGTTGTGTATTAGGATTTGATACGGCTAATTAAGGGGAAAATCGGTTGTTATCCTAAATTTTGGGAATATTATTGCGATATAGATGGATTCATTATCATTGCATTATTAATTTTCAATCTTGCATCTGCATTTTTTAGTAATTGTCTATGCATCACCAATTTTGGGAATTAATCTTATTGATAAGACCTCAGAGTTGGCTAGATTTAGAATTGTATTAACTTCGCCTGAGCTATTTTCTGTCTAGACTTAGCTTGGTTTACCTCTCTTGCTCTCAGGTTAAGAGAATACCTTTTTTAGATTAGGAAAGATTAAAATTCATTGAATATTAGTCATATAAGGGAGCTGTACCTTCTAATTCAGAGGGAAAATAGGTTCTCAAGTAACTATTTTCCAGCTGTTGTATTCAATTGTTCTTAAACATTTTTGGGTATTTTAGAGTTACATTCAAGAGAACAATCTGTTTGCCAACAAATTTTTGGCGACTTTACTGGGGAGACGAACAACCATTATACCAGAAGCATACAATGAGGAAATATGGTGCTTCCCCATGAAAATATAATCCCTGTGCTCCAACCTAATCTTGGATTCCAAGATGATCAAGAGGATCTCATCTCCTCATTAGATAATTTTGTCTGTAGATACAAAAGAAGCACCGAACACTATAGAAGCACTAGTTAAGTGCTAGAACTGGAAGAAGCTAGAGCAGAAGCACTTGAGAGAGCCATACAGAGAAGAAATCTAAGAAGGAAAGAGCATGAAGTTAGGCCACAACACTAGGCAAAAATTTGGAGCCTAAAAGATTTCTCAGAAGTACCAGGAAAGAAGGTAGCACCGACCCGGTCTTTGAGAGGCTTGCGAATATTAATTTTTCTCTTTTAGAAGTACCCCATTGAGGAAATAGGATTGTAAGGAGCCAGAGAAAACCTTCTTGACCTCCTAAAGAAACCACTCAGTTATCCACCACTTGTCAAGTATTGACATTAAATGGAGTAGTTGCCCCTCCTGTTGTCAATCTAACACCCTACTTACCCCAAGTAGCTATGGCACTCCGTTGGGCTACTGCAGTCGGGCCCTTGCAACTAGCAGCATATAATCCTCTCCCTATAGGCTCTAGAAAGAACTTTCCCAAATTTTTTGGAGATGGGAAAGTATCTACAGATGAGCATATTTCCGCATTCTTTGCTTCAGTTAACATCCTAGCGGTTCGAGAAGAAGATGTGGCCATCAGACTATTAGTTGAGACTCTCATCAAAGGCGCCACTAATTGGTTTCATCATTTACCTGATTCTTCTATTACCAATTGGGTCCCTACGAGGGCCACCTTCGAAAGAAGGTTCAAGACTGCTGAGGATGAGTATGCCCTATTGACTCAATTGACTTCTATCAAGAAAGAGCCGTCAATCAGCATGAGGGATTTTATATCTAAATTTAACAAGCTGTTAAATTATATCCCAGTGGCTGACATGCCTATGGCGGGAAATTTGAAAAATTTCTTCATAAGTGCTATGCCACTAGACATCAATTATGATTTAAGGAGAATGCACCTTGAAAATTTGGATGCCACATAGAGAACTGCTGTAGAACTCGAAGACCACATGATTTCATCTAGGAAATGGAAAAGAGAGATATAGTCTAGAGCCAGTAGTAGCAATACTACGTCATCTGATGAGATGATCCAAAAATTGTCTAATGAATTCACTGCCTTCAAGAGGCAACTTTCCAGATTCAATAATCCCTACCAGTGAAACTTTTAGGAGCATCCTGGAAGACATAACGATGGGAGGAATGCAGAAGGAAAAATGTTACAGTTAACTAGTCCACCATAGAGACTAACTATAGAGGCTCCTAATAAAAGAGGAAACATGTTTGCCTCCCATTTAACCATGGATCATGATGGGGAAATTTGCCCTGATATAACTCATGCTTGGAAAATGCATCAGACCGACGAGTGGAATGCTGGAGTGTCTGGAGCTGAACTAGATTCATACTCACATGGTGACTCTGAAAACTTATATTTAGAGTATGAATCAGATTCAGAGCAAGAAGAAACATGTTATGCCACCATAGATGGGACCTCTTATACGGTCCTGACTTGGAGTCAGAAGGAAAAAGGCCATGGCTTGTCACCACCTAAAAATAATGAGGCATCTACTTCCAATTCAAAGGAGTCCAATCAAGGTCTGAGGATTCCACAACTAGGTAAGGAACAAAATTCTTTTGACATTATTCAATTCTGTAGAGATTCCAAAATTTAGATTTCTCCCATAGACTATCTTAAGTCTAATCCTATTGAGCTGCAAAAGCTAGTAGATTATTGTAAAGGATGGAGCCGGGAGTTAAGTCAAAACATCATGAATACTATAGAGAATGAGTCTTTATTTTCAGACCTAGTTGAACAAAGGGAGTCATCCATTTTAGCCACCTTCCCAGGCCAAAAGCCTGACCCATTCTATGTGTCTTTATATATTAATGATTGCAGGTTGAGAAATTGTATAATAGACTCCGGAGCCTCGGACAATGTAATGCCATCAACTGTGGCCAAAGCTTTAGGACTTACTTTCACCAAATCTCATGGTAGGTGCTACTCCATGGATTCCAAGCAAGTACCCTTGGTTGGCCAAATTAAGGATGCTCAAGTGGCTTTAGTAGCACATCCCAAAAAGAAGATGTTGCTAATGATCCTTGTTGCTGATATACCTGCTACCTATGGGTTGTTGTTAAGCAAGATTTTTTTCAGAGACCTTAGAGGGGAGATAAAGCTAGATTGGTCCCAAGCCTTAATCCAAGTAGGTAATAAAAAGATTAAACTAGTCCCGAAGAAAAGGCTAAGTTTATAGTGTTGAAATCTGATGACCCTAAAGCTCAAATCTTGTATCAAGAATTGGAGTTTGGCAATTACATTTTGTTCACCGATGATCCTGAGAAAGAAACAAAAACCACCAAAGAGGAAAAACAATTTTTCGCTGAAGAAATACCACCACAGATATGGACTCTTGAATTTGACAGTAGTTGTGCATTGTCAGGGTCTGGTGTAGGTGTGGTCTTGATATCACCAGATGGAGTATGTGAGCCTTTGGCTTACAAATTAGAGTTTGGGAACACCAACAACACGGTCAAGTATGAAGCCCTTCTGTTAGGGATTATCGTTGCAAAAGAAAGAGGTGTGAAAATTCAGAGAGCTCATGGTGATGCTGAGCTAATTGTATGACAAGTCAAGAATCAGTACTCTGTAAAGAACCATAGGTTGAAGAACTATAGAAACAGAGTATGGGATGAAATAGAAGCATTGGATGATTTTTTTATCGAATCTGTGGCAAGAGAGTTGAATTCCAAAGTAGACTCTTTGGCTGTCTCAACTTCATTACTACTTCCCCACCCAGATTTCAAAGATAAAAATACCAAGTGGAGGTTATATATTGACCATCTATGCCTGATAACGTGGAAGATTGGAAATTTTTTGAAGATGACAAGAATCTCCTTCTCTTTCTAGAGAGCGGTGGTGACTTCCATAAAGATGTTCGTGGCAACCATAAAGGAAACTGCCAAGACAACCTGAAGAAAGATGAGTCAAATGTTATTCAATTGCAAGGTAATATCATTCTACCTCATCTGGTCACTCTTGAAAATCTCTTCAATAGACATGACACATTTGTGAAGAAGAAAATAATTGAAAGAGGGCCTACCACTAGTGAATATGAAGGAATGAATATTGGAACTGAAAAAGACCCCAAGATGATCAATATCAAGAAGTGTTGTACTGAAGAAGAAAGGAATGAGGCCAAGAAGCTTTTTCTAGAATACTCAGATGTTTTTGCCTGGAGCTATGAAGATTTGAAAAGTTTTATGAACAGGAAATTCAAACACCAGATTCCTTTAAAACCTGAGGTTACTCCATTCAGGCAGAAGAAAAGGAACCACAACCCCAAAGTTGCTAATGCCATATTCAGGGAAGTTGATAAAATGCTCAAAGAAAAGATCATATATCCCATCCATCACTCTACTTGGGCTACAAACATAGTGCCTGTGAGGAAGAAGAATGGAGAAATAAGGATCTGTGTTGACTTCGAAAATCTAAATCAATCTTCTTTGAAAGAAAAATACGCCCTTCCCAACATGGATCACCTCTTGCAGATTGTGGCTAGAGCCAAAATGATGTCTATGTTAGATGGCTTCTCAGGGTATAATCAGATAGAACTTGAGAAAGCAGATCAGCATAAAATGACTTTCACTACTCCGTGGGGACCTTCACATATCATAGGATGCCATTTAGATTAATTAATTCTAGAGCTACATTTCAGAGAGGTATGGATCTTTCTTTTAGTGATATGAAGAACAAAATCATTGGTATGTATCTGGATGATCTTACCGTGTTCTCTAAAAAGAGAGTAGATCATATAAATGATCTAAGAAGAGTATTGCAAAGGTTCCGGGAGGATGGGATTTCATTGAATCCCAAGAAATCAATGTTTTGCGTAACTGAAGGGAAACTATTGGGTCATATTGTCTCCCAAGAAGGTATAAGGATCGATCCTGAAAGGGTGAGAACTATTCAGCAACTGAGTTTACCGGTGAATAAAACTAGAGTGAAGTCATTTTTTGGTCAAGTTAACTTCCTCAGGAGATTTGTCCCCAATTTCTTCAAAATTACTAAACACATTGTTGATATGATGAAGGGGAATGTGAATTTCAAGTGGAATGACTCTGGTAAGCAAGCTTTCAAAAGCATCAAGAATGCCATAGCTAACACCGCAATGTTATGTCACCCAGATTACAAGAAAGATTTTGTAATCTAATGTTATTCTTTTGAACATACTCTATCAGCCATTCTAATGCAAGAGAAAAAAGAGGGAATTCAAGCCCCCATCACTTTTATGAGTACACCTCTAAAGAACCATGAGCTGAGATATTCTCAGACTGAAAAGCATGCTTTTACGGTGGTAAAGGCTCTTAAGAATTTTAGGTTTTATATCCTACATTCCCACTCTCTTGTGTATGTGCCTGATGTCACAGTGAAGAGTATTTTGACTCAACAAGATGTGGGCTATAACAACCGAGGAGCATGGGTAGCTAAAACCCAAGAATATGACATAGAGATCAATCCCACCAAGTTGGTAAGAGGTAACGCCTTGTGCAAGGCAATGGTAGAAAATCAAGCAGACAAAGACCCAAAGGCTACACAGTTGGTTTTGGCGATAAGCATGCAAGACCCATGGCTTGAAAACATTGTATATTTCTTGACCTATGGTGAATGTCCTGAAGGATTAACTTCAAAGAAAAGGAGAGACCTAGAACTAAAGGCTTCTGAATATGTAATCTAGGAGGATAGACTATATAAAAGATCTATAGATGGAACATTCCTCCGATGTGTTGACAAACAACAGCAAGAGAAGCTATTAAAGGTTTTTCATGATGAAGCCTGCGGAGGACACTTCTCCTCATCAGTCACTGCATTCAAGATTTTGAGACAATTTTATTACTGGCCAGGAATGTTTAAAGATACATACCAGTGGGTGGTAAGATGTGAGAAATGCAAGATATTTACAGGGAAGCCGTGCAGTTAGCAACGTTACCCCTAAAACTAGTGATAATTGAAGGGCCATTCCAGCAGTAGGGACTTGATTTTATTGGTCCTATAAGCCCTACGTCTAGCTCAGGTCATACTTACATAATTACTACAACTGACTACTTCACAAAATGGGTGGAAGCCAAGGCAACCAAAAGGACTACTTCAGAGGTAGTATGTGAGTTTATCAAAGAAAGTATTATTGTAAGATTTGGGGTGCCTATTAAGTTGGTTATGGATAATGCCACATACTTTTCTTCTCAAGAAATTACTGAATTTTGTTTTAAGTATGACATCATGGTCAGCCATTCTTCTGATTATTTGCCTCAAGGGAATGGCCAAGCGGAGTCTCGCAACAAAAATTAGGTGAACATCATGAAAAAGCTCATGGGAGAAAACCAAAGAAGTTGGCATAAAAAGATCTATGAAGCCCTTTGGGCGGATAGAGTGACCCCCAAAAGAGCCATTGGCGTATCTCCTTTTGAACTCGTCTACGGGGTAGAACCTAGTCTCCCATTGCCATTAGAATTAGCAACTTGCAAACTAAGGATAGTAGTAGAAGATGGCATATAAGAAGATGGTTTAGAGAAGAGGATCCTGTACTTGAGAAAATCGGAAGAAGAAAGGGAGAAAATGGTTGATCATATCACACATCATCAGATGCGTGTGAAGAAATTGTTTGATAAAAAGAGCAGGCGTATAAATTTATGGAGGGAGACATGGTGCTATTGTGGGACAAGCACAGGGCACCCAAAGGCATGCACGAGAAATTCAAAACACTGTGGAAAGGACCTTTCAAAATCCATCAGGCGTTTGATAAAAATTCTTTCAAATTGACTTATCCAGATGGTGAGACACTACCCCTGACGTATAATGGTTGGGATTTGAAGCTCTATCAGATCTAAATTGAAAGCAGGTAACCCCTATGTTGTACAATAGTTACGTTTAGTTCCTATTTTTGTTTTCCTAGTTAGGTTTCCTTTCTGCTTTCCTTTCTGCGTCTTGCTTTAGTTTTGTTGTGAGCTACCTTTTGTTGAACTTTGTGAAACTAGAGATTTAAGTTCCTTGCTTAGACATGTGAATGTCCAAGTCCCCGGACAGAGCCAGTTGTTGCTCCTCTTTTGGTCTTTATAACTCAAGACAAAAATGGATGTTTAATGTGTGGTAGTAGTCTTGGAAGTTTCATGTGAGTCCAGAGTCTAAGTCTAGAAATCCCCTTAGGATAGG
Source organism: Thuja plicata (assembly GCA_018584345.1). NCBI lineage: Eukaryota > Viridiplantae > Streptophyta > Pinopsida > Cupressales > Cupressaceae > Thuja > Thuja plicata. The sequence goes on from MU222876.1 coordinate 56,175, forward strand.
AGGCCTTTATCAGATTTCCCTAACTTGACTTCTCCTTCCTAAGTTGGGTGAATTCTGGGTTTGAAATCATGTTTTTGTCGCGTAGGTTAAGTTCCCAATCCGGTAAAGGCCGTGGTTTGAAAGATTCTAACCTAAAAATCACATACAGATGAAATATTTTGTCTCATATCTTCACGTTAGAGCATTGGTAGGAAATTAAATTTTAGCTTCTCCATGGCAGAAAATCACCTGTGGAGTGCGCTCTCCGTAATTGACAGACTTAAGAATATCAGAGGTAGATAAAGATGGAAAATGAGGAAGTTGGGAACAAAAAAAAAGAGCTTTGAGCACTCATATTGAACCTATGGGAAACAAAAGAAATGATCAAGTGAAGAAAAATTCATGGAATTAGCTCATAGGTGAAAAGGCAGAAAATGGCTTCTCCTCTGCTCCTATAGGCGGGTTTCGACTTGCGAGATGCATTTTCTACCAAACTATCAAGGTGAAGAAATTTTGAAGAATAATCCATCCCATAAGAGATCCAGCATATAAAAAGGCCAATGGAATCAATATATATCATTTTGGCACCCCTATAGGCCAGAATTCTCCTTTGGCGGATTTCCAGACAGAGAGCACTACAAAAGTATTTCTTTGCCCAAAGGAGAAGTAGAAAAGTAATTTTCTGCCGTTTCAAGAAAGTTACCATTACGGTTACTAAAGTGAAAAGAGGTTTCCGAACAACATGTAAAGTGAAGTAATTAATTTAAATAAAGCTGTTTTACTTTGCAACGAACTTGTTCATTAATGTAGAGGTATTTTCATTCATGTGGCATGGGAAGTCAGCCGTTAAACGGTAAGAATTCAAAAAGTATAAAATCAGTTGGAGATTTTGAACTAGAACCACCATTCTTCACCAAATTATTTGAATTTGAAGTCGCTAAGACCAGTTTCTCATTGTCTCTATATCCTGAAGAGAAATTCAAATCCCTAGGTTGAATCACACTCACATGGCTTATAGATTTGTGGGATTCGAAGAAATGAATGACATTATCTCTGATTGCCACAAAATCTCAGATACTTCACTAAAGTTCTTCGATATGCATAACTTTTAGAATAGATTGAGAGTGGAGAAGATGCATCCTATCACAAAAAATCTTAAGGAGAGCGGGTTAGTCGAAGCCGCCAGTTTTCCTGTAGCGGTTCAAGCTCCTGAATTGGTTCGGGAATGTATAGCCTGATACAACCTAGAAACCAAGCAAATTCTTCTACCTGAAAATATAGTGCTCCTCTCTATTGATAGAGAGTCTGTCCAGAATTCCCTCTCTATTCTAGAGCAAGAGGAACACTCTGAAATGACTTATAGTCGGGCAGTCTCTGAATATTCAGCGAAGAGATCGGTATGGAAGAGAGAGATCATGAAGTCATGGTTTAAAGAACCCAAGAGCGCCAAGGGAAAGTTGACCAAAACATTATTTGGCACAAATCTAAAGCCAAAAATCATGGATATCCTAGTATTGCTTCACAGGATTAGAGGTGAGAGTGAAGCTCTTAATTTTTTTGAACAACATTTCTTCCTAGTTTAGATAATCTGTTCCCAGCATCATTTCATTGACTGGGCCCTTATGGTGAGTGAGAATCTCTCAGACACCCTCAATAGGGCCAAGTTCTAGAATGAATTCTACATGTATTCGGTCCTCTTGTATATTTTAGCTATGATTCAAATCTGGCCTGGGCTTCCTAGGTTAGAGGAATTCCTAGATGATGTAAAAAGCTATGAGTTTTTCCCTTCTTTACAACTACAAAATAGTTATGCTGATTATCTCATAGTTAATGACGCCTTTACAATGAGATTGTGTAGGGAGCTACAAGGTTGTCTAGAAAGGAGATTTTCTCTTGAAGCCATGACTTTCATAAGCCAATTTGGATGCTATTTTATTTAGTTCAGAGATTTCTCATATCTTCATCTTGCAGGTTTCAATAAATTTCCTTTGAAGCTGCCTAGATACCCTATTGACATGATCACGCTGATCGAGGTTATGAGGCAAGAACTCCAGGTGAATCTGATCTGTGCAGAGGAAAAGAAGAAAGGATACAAGTTCTTAATGACCATCAGAGCCTACAGTTGTGCATTCTGGTCGGAGGTGAAGAATGTTCTTAAAAAATTCTCAAAGAAGTTCTCTCTGGAAACATATGACATTCTAAGGCCACAATATGATCCATTTAATTATGCCAGAGATGTCTTACAAATGAGTCAGGCCATTCACCATGTACCTGATATTGAGGACTATTGGGCTAATTACAAAGATGACTTGGAGAGTAGGGAAAGATTCTATGCCCAGTTAACCATTGAATAGATCAAAAAGTTCAATGTTAATATTGCAATAGAAGGGCTAGAAGATGATGGAAATCATCTATATGATGACACATACTTGGAGAAGATAAAGTCCAACCCTATCAGCTCAAAGCCTATGCTAGACCAAGCAGTAAGTGACTTACAGGCTCTGATGGGGGGATTTACAAAAGAACAGTTCAATGGGTTGAGTGGACTACAGGCTAAAGGAAAAGGTCAGAAAGGAAGCCTCCTGCTTAGAAAACTCTGGCAAAGGCAACCTTTGGCGTTGCAACCACTTCATCAGAAACTATCTCTATAGTTTCAAAAGGATCAATTCAACCGTCGGGAGGAGGCGATGAACCTCCTTAGAAAAATTCTCTCTTAGAGAAGACCTATGAAGAGGGTCCTCTTCAAGATATCGGAGCCACTAAAGAAGCAGTCTTGTCAGACCCACTCAAGTCTATAGCTGAGATTCCTATTGTTACAGAGTCTGAAAGGCTAGCTAGTGCTATTGCTATGGATACTTTGGTCAGGACCTCGACCCAAGAAACTCCAAGGCGGGTATCCCCTATCATAGTTGAAGTAGGAGAGGATAGCCCTAGTACTTCTGCTATAGAATCAGATAAGAGGGGTGTGGAGCAACAGGAGGTTGCTCAAGTTGTAAAATTAATCTCCTCCTCACCTACTTCAGTGAACCCATTCCCTTCCCACCCTAAAGCTACTCCTCTACTCATAAGGAAGCTATTTATCAAAGAGTTGGTCTCCACCAACAAAGTTACCAGCGCAGAGTCATGGATAGAAAACAATCTAGAGCGCAAAAGGAAGAGAGTGGGAGAAGAAATTCCCAACAAAGACACTCTATCACGTGCCTTTCAGCCCAAGGCTACCACAAGAAAGAAAAAGAGTATGAAGATGATGTCTACTCTGGGTCATGATCCTAAGACAGGGCATTTCACCATGGAAGTAGCCAAGCCCACTAAAGAGGGCAAACTCAAAGATCTAGCAGCCTCAGACTTTCAGCTGTAGTCATTCGACATGGGATTGGCTCGACATGATACCAAGGTGGACTGGTGGAAATCTACTAATGTAGTGATAGAGGAAGAGCTTGAAGATCTCAATACTTCCAAAATTTAGCTTAAGGCAAAAGTGGCGCAGCTAACTGACTTCATCGGAAAGCTCCTTACTCCTATCGCGAGTGCTCCCAGTTGCCAAACTTCCTTCGATCCCAGTGCTGCTGAGAACCATGCCATTCTAGCTAAGTTGCAAGAGGATCAACATTATGGGAAGATTGGTAAAAGGTGGATTGAGAGGCTCGAGTCAGAAGGCCTAGAAATCATTGAACAGTTAGGTAACACTTTTCTAAGGCTAGAAACAGAGAAGAGAAACATTGAGAAGAAATTACAGACTCTCACTGCGGAAAGAGTAAGATGCCAAGAATGCATATTCATGTTGCATGTGGTAGTAAAGATGAAGAATAAGGAGGCCCTAAAAGCTAAGATCCTACAGAAGGGTGATGAGCCCTTGATCGAATGGCTCCAAAGTCTAGAGTTCAAAATTGAGATGATCATTCAGGCCGAGGCTGGACTACAACAAACAGATGTTAAAGTACAAGAGGAACAAACTAAAGATTTTAATCTTCTCTTAGGAATTCATGCAGAATAAAAAACTAGCAGTCATGGCAAAGCAATAGTTGGAGTAGTCAACATGCAGAAGTTATTCACAGATTATCTGCATAATTTAGCAGAGCAGTCTTCGACTCATCTAGACAAGGTGCCAGAGCTCTAGCAATTAAGTGGATGCATTTTTAGAGCTATGGAGGAACTGAAAGATCAGACAAAAGCAATCAAGACTCTAGCTAATGAACATTCTAGATGGCTCGTCCGCTACACCAATGTCCACGTCAACAGACATGAAGAGCTCATCCAAGTCATCACTGCTGTAATCCCCTATAGGGCCAAATTAGATAAGGGGAAGGAAACTGAATCATAGATTTATTCTCCCCTTCTATTTTTGTTAATTTTTTAATGGATAAACCTTTGGTTATCATTTCTGGTTTTGGAAGTTGAACCGTTTCGGTTACTCCTTTTTGAAACAGTCCAATCTAGAATTCTATATGTATTATTCCCAAAATCAATACAAGGGTTGGCTAAATTTTGGTGTGAAGAATAACATTTTTGTTGAGTCAATTGTGTATGTCTGCATGCCATTTCTTTAACTGTTCCATTGCATCTCATTTACCTTTCTGTTGAATTTGAACGTTGCTTTTGAGTTAGATTTGCAATCTATGTTTGAACCAGAGTTATTTATTATGATTTGATATGACTAATTAAGGGGAAAATCAATTGTTAGCCTAAATTTTGGGAATGTTCTTGTGATATAGATCGATTCATTATCATTGCATTATTAATTTTCAGTCTTGCATCTGCATTTTTTAGTACATGTCTATGCATCACCAGTTTTGGGAATTAATCTGATTGATAAGATCTCAGAATTGGCTAGATTTAGAATTGTATTTACTTCGCCTAAGCTATTTTCTGTCTAGACTTAGCTTGGTTTACCTCTCCTTCTCTCGGGTTAAGAGCATACCTCTGTTAGTTTAGGAAAGATTAAAATGCATTGAATATTAGTCATATAAGGGAGCTTTACCTTCTAATTCAAAGGGAAAATAGGTTCTCAAGTAACTATTTCCCAGCTGTTGTATTCAATTGTTCTTAAACAGTTTTGGGTATTTTAGAGTTACATTCAAAAGAACAATCTATTTACCAACACACTACAAAGACATCTCCTGCAAAATAAATAAATAAATAAATAAATAAAAATAATTATATATATATATAGACACACACACACACACACACACACACACACACACACACACACACACACACACACACACACACACGTGAGATCTCAAAATTTACTTAGTTCAATCTATAGATCTATCTATCTATCTAGATAAATGCAACTCCATGGACCATATAATGTGAAATATATGCTTACTAATTTTGACCAATCCTGAGATATGATCATAATCAGTAGAAATCAAAGTCTACATCATCGAAGTTTTCATCTTCATCTCTATCAAATGGATCAGTAACAACTAGTGACACTAGATTCCATGCACCTACATATCCATGGTCTTGATTGATGCATTCCTCATAATTGTCAGCAATACAATGACAACAAAAGCATGAGTAGTCCCTAGTGTTCAACGTCCAATTGTGCCAATTCGTACTCATAACTGAATGCAATGATCGCGTCTTTTCTATCCACTTGCAACCATGCATAATTTTTATATCCACACCTGAACAAATGCATATATAATTACATTCTATAAATATAATTTGAATAAAGAATGTACATAAAAAATTTAAACACT
>JAGRRI010109617.1:0-28725 GCA_018584345.1 Thuja plicata
CAAACTATTTCTAAATCCTCTAACAAGGTCACACCTAACAGTGTGTTTGTAACCTTTAACAGGGTTGGCTCTTAATAGGGCTCACTTTAGAAGAGTGAAAATTTGGGGTACCGGTCCCAGTGGTTTTCCCTTAAAAAGGTTTCCACATTACAAATACGTGTGTTATATGTTTATGGTTTATCACTTTACTGTTTTACATTTCACATATGCATTTTTTGGATTTATCGGTATACTCTACATATTTACTGTGTTTCGGTAAATAGATGACTTCTTATCACTAAACATATAGAAGAAGGTTTAATAGAGAAATCCGACAAGTAGTAAATTGATATAAGTAATTCAAGGCATTCATCTTATAGGACAGAATATAACTTGAGATATAATGTGTGGTCATAAGTTTAAAGGGTTGATTTAAGGATTAATTTTTGAGGCCACTGATTCACCCCCCCCCCCACTCTTAGTTATTACTAACATCTTCAACTTCTTTCCAATTTAACTTCTCTCCACCATATGTTTGCATGAACTTTTAGCTTTTTCTTTGCAAACCAAACTCTATCAGGATCTTCTACTTCCTCATACACAAATTTTTCATCCATCTCATTAATCCAATGGATCAAATCTTATGTCCTAAGGCTTCCAACAAATGTAGAAACTTTGATCTTAGGTCTTTTCCTAATTTTAGATACAATTCTCAGAAATCTAGCCTCTTCCACATCTTTTACATCTTCTATAGCTTCTTCAAAATTATATTATTCTTCAAACTCCTCACCACTATCTTGGTGTTCTTTAGACGCATTCGTTCTTTGCAACTCCTCTTGCAGATATCACACCTGCTTCTACAAATCTTGGTAATATTCAAGTTTGACCTCTACCTTAGGTTCTTCTTTTGTAATCTTGTATTTCTTCCTCAAAGGCATCTTCAACCCAACCCAATGTCTTGGTGGAAATCACCTAACCTCGGGGATCTGTCAACACGCTTAGGAACTTCAAGTAGTGATACCACCTGATGCAATCAAAACAAAAACACAATGAAGCACAACAATAATAGAGATAGGAATCAAAATTCAATTTATTTCAACATGTTGCATGGTAAGGCCTTCCTGGTTACGAACAATTACAAATATATAAATCTAAGATCTATCATAGATCTTCTACAAGCATCAGGCCATTTGCCTTCTTCCCAACCATCTAAATCAGTTCCAATACTCAGATCCTCAGATCTGATCTCATCTTGTCCAATTAAATCTCCTTCGATGCCCTAATATAATATTATAAGACTACTTAAATACAAGAGGAAATCAATAGGTCGGCCACAAAATCTAACATAGGAGATACCAATGACCCAGATTTAGGTGCCCACAATCCCCAATGAGAGATCCAAATTAAATTTCACACTACCCAAATTAAATACATCAATTCGGCCTCCCAAATCCGTAAGAACACCAATCGAAAAGCCAAATTTCTAGGTGTCAACAAAACTATTGAGTGCCAGCAACCTAGACATGATGAGAAAGCCAAGAATCACTAAGAAAGCTCAATGATTGAGCACCGTAGGTGATCAGTTCTATCGAGGTACAAAAAATAGGCAAGTAACATGACTCATGGATTGGACATTCGACCAAGAAGCTCTCCTCCTCTTTAGAAACTAATTTAATTTATCAACCCAGGGATGTATTACTTGAAATGGGTCAGCAAAGTATATGCACCAAGGATTCTTACTCAGACCATGCTATGGCAGCAGGAAACAAATTGCTTTGAAAGAAAACTATTCTATAGCTGCAGGAAACAAATTGCTTTAAAAGGAAACTAATCTATAGTTGTAAATAATTCTATAAAGGAAATGCAGAAGTGAAAGTGCTTGAAGGAAACTATAACTTGGAAACACAAAGACTTGAGAGAACAATTATAATGCTTCAACAACTCTGCCTCTTCGGCTGTAGGAAGTGTTGGGCTATCCTATAGCTTTGGCTACAAGAACTGTGTTTGTTAGGATTGGATTATACTAAGAGGGGGGTGAGTCAGTATAATACCACTTTAAACTAATTCTTCAACCACTTAAACATTAATCATACATTTACAGTAAAGTAAAGAACATAAGAAAATTACACAATACTCATAACACCATGATTTGTTTACGAGGAAACACTAACCAAGGGAAAACCCCGGTGAGGATGATACCCACAAGCATGTACTAAAGTATAATGTCCCTGTAAGGAGACCTAGCCTTGTTAGGAGCTGAATATTACATAGTAGATTTCCTTGTTAGAGGAATAACAACCCTATTAAAGGTTTACAACACCCTATTAGGGGCCTCTGAGCTTACAACTTTTACAATGTAATTCCGTTACAAAAGGTTCTTAGTAACGAACAAAAAAAGCATCACAAATGGTTTTATAGTTCCTTTATAGCTCTTCCATTGGCATTTTTTCTCTTCCAGATAACTATTACATACATATACATAATCTTTACCACAAATATCTTTCATATATATCTCATAACTTTACAAAGTTGGCTCTCTAGATGAAAATTACAAATATTACAAATTTGCCCTTTAAAACATAATACATTTAATATAGTAAATAGAAAATGCATAGTCAGCTCTCTTGCATAGTCAAATTATAGACTATCAACAACCAAAATACAACTTTGATTTCCTAGAGTCCAAGTCATACTCCCTTAGTCTTTGTTGCTGTCCAACTGCTCTGTATCACTATTCTTCTGCAGTTTGTTTATCTTCAAATCCTTATAACTCATCGTAAAATTAACCAAATCCAAATTGATCTTAGGTGCAGGTCATACATACTCCATATTTTCTTCCTCTAAGGTCTCTTTCCCTAATTCATCGATCCCTATCTTTGACATCCAAAATACTTTTGTATTTCTGCTACTATACTTAGTCGATTTCTAAATCAACAAAACTTATTGTCAAAGTAATTGATCTTAAACCTAGATGTGTTTCCATAAATGACAACCAAAAATTGAATCACATTTACCAAAATAGATCACTTTCCAACAATCTCTCCCTTTGGTATTGATGGAAACACTTAATGAAATATCTAAGTGTTCCAACTAAACAAAATTGTCTCTTCTTCTCCTTATCTCTTCTCCATATTTCTCTTTCTTTTTTATGTGTTTTTATTTATTCATTTTCTTCTTCTCTTTTTCATCTTTTTTTTTCTTCTCTTCTCCCCCTTTGACAACAATCAAAAAGGTGCATATCAAACAATAGGTCTTAGTTCCTGCTTACCAGTTTTAGAACATCCTGAAAAGAATCTTTCAAAATCTTTACTTATGTGCTCCATGTCTTGAACAAAATTTGACTAATGTGAATCAAACCATTCATTGCAAATGATGTAGTTTTAGCTTCTTTCAACTCTTTGGGAAAGCCTTTTGTCAATGAATCTGCAACCTTCTCCAAATCTGAGAGATGAGCTTCAAGTATGGATAATTTCAGAGTAATAAAGATCCTCAGCAAATTGAATCTATTTAATACTATCCCTTTCTCATTATCCAATACACTGAGCTTGGCCAATATCCTTGTAACTTTTGTGTCTATTTCTATTGTGGATTGTGAAGATGTTTCACAACCATCCATCAAGCTATTCAGAGTTGCTCTCTCCTTGGCAATAATGTCCTCAACATTCTGAATGTGTCTAATCAGATTCATGCAATAGTCAAATAGTTTTCTCCCATGTCTAATGCAGCTCTTTGCATTTTTTAAACAAGTTTTCACAATGCCAAAGTCCCATGAGGTGGACTTCTAGACTTTTGTATGTTTCTTCTCTGAATATGTCTTCTTAGCCTTCTCTTCTGCAATCTTCAGCAAATTTTCATAGTGCCCATCAAATTCATCCAGTGTAATCTTCAAGTTTTCAATGTCATCTTTGCACTGGAAAACTATAGTTACTAGAAGCAATTTATTCACAATATCAATAGCTCTTGAGATTACTTTTGCCTTCTTATCTCCTTTTTATTCTGGTCTTTCTTTTTCTTTGTTTAATGTAGTGAATGCCAGCTTTACCAATTCAACTTCATCCATGCTATCCACATTTACATCAGTGCTTGCCAACAATGAAATAGATGGTGAGTTTACTTCTTTCTTTTCAACTCTTTTCTATTCTATCTTTTGTTCATCATCCTCTTTCTGTTCAACTTCATCTTTTTGCTCTTCTTCATCTAAATAGAGGTTTCCAAATTTCCCGCAAAAGGGTCATTCTCATCTTTTGAGGGGTCAAGGGTCACTAACACACCAAAGATAGAAATCTGATGTAGGATCTACTTCGCTCTTCTCTGTAGAGGTCTTTGTCACGTTAGGTCTTTCACCCATTCTCAATTGTGTGGGCGATATTGTTTTAGGAGGTGAGGGCTTGCTAGAAGTAGATCTCATTATAATCTTCTCTAATTCCTTCTGAGTTTCCTCAGTCACTTCATGATACTTCCTTCCCATTATCTTCAATATTCTAATCTTTGTTCTTAATAGAGGTTTCAGTTCTTTGAATATTATATCCCTCTCTTTTACTGATATTACAATCATCATGTTATCAATTTCCTTATTTCTGATCTGATCATCCTCAATTTGTTCCAAGGGTTTTCTACTATCCAATTTTTCATATAGATCTGTGAGTACACTTCTTTAAATTTCTAGAAGGCTCTTCTTGAAAGTAAGCAAATGCTCTATCACAATATATTCAATCTTCAACTTGTCTAATTCATCATATCTTTCATATTATTTATCAATTGAAACCAATTTACCTTGTTCAATTGCTCTCTTTTCCATCATTTTCATGTCAGGCATCCACAGTTTTTCTATTTTATTTTCTTCTCATGTTGTGCTTTTCTCTTTAGGCTTGCTTGATCTTGTAACTCTAGGATTGACAACCTTTGCTTGTTCTATTTTCTATTGTGGAGCAGGTGGACTATCTACCATAACTACCTTAGGAGTGATAGGGGCATCAGTACTTCCACTTGCTAGTCCAAGAGAACTCTCTTCCATCTTTCTTTTGAATTCTTTCAATTCCTCTTCTGTCAGTCCAGCTTGTATACCAGAATCATTAATAAGGTTAGCAATTTTCCTTTTCCTTGGTCCTCTAGACTATTCCTCTTTCACCTTTGCTAAATTTTCTTCATAGGCTCTCCATATTTCTTCTATTGTGTCAACTTCTGATGCAAGAACATGTTCTACTTGCATGGTGAGTATTTCAGAACTTACTTCATAACACATGGGGTAGCACCACTTCTTTCTACGTGAAACTACTTAAAAACATACATAATCAGTTTCAACCATGAAACAAAGTGTATCCTTGTACTTTTCCACAATGTCCTCATGTAACTTGTATCTTGTCTTCATCTATTTCTATAGAATCTTGATCATGGAAAATAGTTCTCCATATACCCAAGTAGCATTCTATCTCTTGTAGCTCTATGAAATGAGTATGCTAGTGGCTACTACAGACTTCCAACCACTAGGATGTAAACCAGGAAACTTGTGCTCAATGTGAATTAACATATGCATCAACAACGAACCAAATTTGAAAGTTTTACTTTTAACCTTCTTCACTAGCTTCACATTCTCCAGAAATTGTTGAGCCAGAAATTCACATAGGTTATATTTTATTTTTTCCTTTACCATTCCCCATAACATCATGATTACTGTAGCAGATACATAGTTAGGTCTACTACTATAGTAAAATTTGTATCTGAGTATCATGGCAATCAATCACACATCTTGCTAAAAGATGTCACTTATTGTCATTTCCCTCCTGTCCCATTTAGAATGTGTTAGGTTTTTGAATTCTTTCTTCACATGCTTCTCCATAATGGGTATAGCTACTGTGTTGTCTAATCCAGTGATCTCATGAATTAGGTCACTGTAGATCTTCACAGGTTTGTCACCAATCCATATGAACTGATCATGAACCCTTCTCATCAATATCTTGAACCATTCATTTTCATCGAACTTGCATAAATCAATAATATTAATTATGCTCAACTGAATAATGTGTTTGAATTCTTCCTTCATGATTCCTTTCTTAGTCATATCTTCCATTTTAGTGAATATTTCATTGTATCCCAATGTATCATACTTACAATGTATGTAAGCCCTAATGTCTTCTTCGTGCAATACGCCATGTGGGGTTTGTGAAAATGCTCCTTCCGGATCCTCTTCACAAGACTTATACAAATGTTTCTTGAATTTGTATCTAAGATGATCAACAACATAAAAAATGACAGGTGCATCCATAGCTTGGATGATGTAAAATACCTTTCTCTCCTGAAATCTGAGTGTTATGCTCCAATCGATCATGCACGAAAAATATACAATAGTGTGAATTATTCTGCTCTCTGATCTCCTTATCTCTCTCTTTATCAAATGGTGAATAGATAGGTTATCAAAAAATGCTTTATACAAGTTAGGTTACAACTTTCATTTTCAATTTAAACTATCCAGTCGGCTGCTAAATCTCGTGAACAAAATTTACAATTTGGTGGATGGTGCGCTCTTATGTATATGATCCATGTTGTCAGCTTTGTTCACACATAATCTCACATGAGCTCAACCAATTAATTTTAGGGCAGGGTAAATTCTAATCTCTGTATCCAATGCTCCCCCTAAGGCCATGATCAGCCAATTAGGTTGATTTTGTCTTGATACCTTTAGGCAAAGGTTCAGTAGCATCTACTGACTCTCCTTGAACTGATGTCTCACTTTTTCCTTTGATCTGCCAAATCTTGCCACTATTTTTGTCTTCTGCTTTCTTGAAACAATTTTCAAAATCATTCTTCACATCTACAACAATCTTGCGAGTATCACTTCCATTCTTCTGTGAATTATAGGAGGTGGTGTTCTTCTATTATCTACTCCATTATACCAGCAAAAATTTGATATATGTCCTGGATTATTGCATTTTTAACATGTAGGAGGTCTTCTTTCCTTATTAAATTATAACTTATAATACTTTGCAATGTTCCCAATGTTATTACATTTGTATCATGTAGGTTTAATTGTAGGTTCTCTTCCATTGTCTTTTCTATATCTAGATTGATTAGGTCTTCTACATTCAGTCTTCTTGTGCCTATATCCATTACAGTTAAAACAATAACCAGAAAAAGTTCTAAAAGGGGCATTACCTCTGCAGTCTCTCTTCATGTGTCCAAACCTGTTGTAGCCAAAGAATCTACCTCTAAAAGGTCTGATATGCTCTTTAGGTTCTTCAATACACGGTTTCTCAGCATCAATCTTCTCATCTGATTTCTCTTTCGGATTCTTTGAACATTCAACTTCATTGAAGCCAATACCAGTCATATCACCTTTAGGTTTCTGTTTGTCTAGCTATTCATCAATCAAGTCACTACTGGTGTAAAGTTTCTCAATGTGTTTCTTTGCTTCAACAAGTTTACCTTTCACAATATGATTATATTTCTCCAGTTCCAAGTACTTGTTCTTGTAGTTGTTAGCCTCATCCTTCATTTGATTTAATGCACTATTTAAGGTTTCTTCAATTTCCTTCTTAGCATTTTTTTGCATCTGTACTTCTTTAGCCATAGACTTATTTTCATGTTTCAGAGTCTCAATTTCTTCTTTTAGTCGCTTTACCTAATCTGAATTGTCCTCATCTGAATCTTCTTTGATCTGGACCACAAGATCTTCTCTTTGACTTCTAGAAAGCTCACGCTATTGTTTGAATTTCTTTATAAATTTCTTATCTCTACGCATGTTGAATCTCAATTCTCGATTCTCTGCTTTTTCTTTATCAAGGTCTTCAAGTGTAGCATCAAAATTATCTTTCAAATTATCCAAATCTATTTTGATCTCCCTCAAGCTGTTAGGATTGGATTATACTGAGAGGGGGCGTGAATAATTATAATAACACTTTAAACTAATTCTTCAACCACTTAAACATTAATCATACATTTGTAGTAAAGTATACAACATAATAAAATTACACAATACTCATAATACCATGATTTGTTTATGAGGAAGCCCTAACCAAGGGAAAACCCCAGTGGGGATGATACCCACAAGCATGTACTAAAGTATAATGTCCCTGTAAGGAGACCTAGCCCTATTAGGAGAAGAATATTGCATAGTATATTTCCTTGTTAGAGGAATAACAACCATGCTAAAGGTTCACAACACCCTGTTAGGGGCCTCTAAGCTTACAACTCTTACAATGAAATTTTGTTACAAAAGGTTCTCATTCATGAATAAAACAAGGATCACAAATGCTTTGATAGTTCCTTTATAGCTCTGTCATTCTCTTCTCTATCATTTTCATGTCTTCCCTTCCAGATAAATATTACATACATATACATAATCTTTACCAAAAATATCTTACATATATATCTCATAACTTTACAAAGTTGACTCTTTAGATGAATATTAAAAATATTACAAAGTCGGTCTTCAAAACATAATACATTTAACATAGTAAATATAAAATCCATAGCCGGTGCTCTTGCCTAGTCAAAGTATATACTATCAACAACCAAAATAAAACTTCAATTTCCTAGACTCCAAGTCATACTCCCTCAGTCTTCGTTGTTGTCCAATTGCTCTATATCGTTGTTCTTCTGCAGTCTCTCTATCTTCAAATCCTTATAACCCATCATAAAATTAACCAAATTAAAATCAATCTTAGGTGGAGGTCAAACATACTCCATACTATCTTCCTCTAAGGTCTCTTTCCCTAATTCATTGATCTTTTTCTTCGACATCCAGAATACTTCTGTATCTCTGCTACTATACTTAGTCGATTTATGAATCAACAAAACTTATCTTCAAAGTAATCGATCTTAAACCTAGATGTGGTGCCATAAATGACAACCAAAAAGTGAATCACATTTACCAAAATAGATCACTTACCAATAATGTTGACACCGGAATCACGATACCAAGATGCAAGAAACTTAAACTATATGGAAAGATCCTATCTTGCTAATAATGATTCCTCACCAAGTGGGCCTGCTTGATTGAGTATCCAAACTCAATTATATTGAACTCTACATTTAAAAATTCAACTTCTCTTGATCAAAATATATTACAAAATTTGAATGTAAAGCAACATAATGTAAACTATATCTGATAATGCCCTTCTACTCACATAGGAGAGGGGCTTTATTTAAATAAGGAAAAAAATTTAACTGCTATCTAGTCATGCTATAGAGATAGGTGGAGCTTTTATTACAACCCTATTAAACATGAAATAAAACTATTGTAAGGTAAAATATCGTGGCACAAGAAGGATTCCCTAAATAAGATTTATGTAATATAGTAAAGCGAGATCCTAAGGCCAAGTTTATGTTTTCTTACACTTAATTAATATCATAAAATAGCTTGAGGAACAAATAAGAAATAAATGGAGAAGATACCTACCTCATAACATAGCAGATCTAGAAAAACTCATTTTCTGAGGTCTATATTGAGTTTTTGGAAAATCTGACAGTTGATATAGAATCGAAACACAGAGACAAAAAAAACCCAGAAATATTTTTTTGTTCCAATGTCATCTTATGAAAAAGGTCAACCTTTACCCACAAATGTCAACCCTGACCCAATAATGTCGACCCTGACCTGCATAGATCTGAAAGTGACTTTGTTGACGGATCCTGAAAGTTTGCCAAAAAGGGTATCCAGATCTGGGTTCAAATCCACTATTTTGTACCTATACCTACAAGAAAAAGGATATTGTTTGTTGTGGGGGAGGGGTTTTCCTTAGTAAAACCCCAATTTAGGAATTAACCTTGAAATCAATAAAGTACATAATGCTAGCAAGTAGTAGAATTGAATCTAACAATGAAGCTATGATATTGAATAGATATTTAATTGTAATTCAAATGTAACAAAGTATGTAAATATGAAAGCATGGAATTTAGAAACCATAAACCTCCATGATTGTATGCTTGGAATCCACCTTGAATAGATGATGAAAGAGTCTTGAGGATGCACAAAGGATCTTGAAGGAAGATCACACCATCATGATGGCTAGATCTAGGGCTTGAATGATAAATCTTGAATGCTTGAACCAAATCCCTTCAAAGGATTGAAAGCTTGAATCCTTGATCTTCAATAGAGGACTTGAATGCTTGAGAGGAATACTTGAACACCTTGAGAGATTGGAAATGGATGCTTGAACCTTTTGCTTCTTGACAAAATCTTGATTAGAGCTTTTTTGCACTTAGAAGACTTAGAGAAAATGAGAGGAGAAGGCTTCCTTTTATATGAAATTAGGGAAAAATCCTCTAAGGAGGCCAAAATAGGAGAATTAAATTCCAATTAGACCCATGCCCCTAGAAGAGGACCTATATTAAATATAATTTAGGAATCAACACTTCAGAACCCAAAACAGCCGACCTAGAAGCGGGAAATAACTTTTTTGCAAAGACCAAGATCTAGAAACTGTGGGACCCTAAGATTTGAACCCTTGGTCAAGGTCAAGGTAGACCCTAACCTAGGTCAGGGTTGAGGTTGACATACAGCCAAAAGGTTGACCCTAACCCTAAAGTAAAAAACCTCAGATCTGCAGTCCAGGATGCCAAAAACTGGATGGAAAGAAGTGGAATAAGAGGTAGAATAGGGGGAAAGCTAGGTCAAAGTCAAGAACCCATTCAAGGTGCTTGATATGACCCCAAAACACCTACTCAAAAGGCTAAACTAGTCTACCATGGAAGTGCTTCCATTTTCTGACTATACATTTAGCCCCCACTTTAGCGAGAGTATAGAAATCAAACATGCTCACGGTAAAGTTAGAAGAAAGACACTAGAGGATCACAACGAGGTAGAAAATCACTAGGTCAAGGACATAAGTCCTTAGACCAAGGATTCTAAATCAACATACATGCATAAAAGAGATGAAAAATAAAGAGCAATCAATCATAGAAACATACATGATTACATAAGCAAGACAAGAACAACACTATAGATAACATAGCTTCATCATCTAATCCTACTAGCCTGAAAGCGAAAGAGAGAAAAGAGAAAGTTATTACCTCACCTAGTAAGATGCCCACCTTACTATGAATCACCAGGGAGGGAGAGCCCAAATAGGTTCACCCATAAACTGTGCTTGTAATTGTAAATGCGTCTTCTGATGGCTTTTAAAAATATCCATAGATCCACATTCTTGTATCACTATGGAATATAAAATGCATGTCCATTCAGGATTTAGCAGCTTATGTGTATTATCTTTTGAGGATTTAGCATATTGTAAAATAAAAGGGTCCGTATCTCTTCAGGATTTAGCAACTTATGTGCGTTACCTTTCGAGGATTTAGCAAAAATAAAATTAAAAATGTGTGTCCCTTCAGGATTTAGCAACTTATGTGTGTTACCTTCTGAGTATTTAGTATGCTGCAAAATGTAAATTAATGTAAACTATAGTACAAGGGAGACCCTATATATTCCCCCCTCCTTATCATGGCTACCCACTAGGTAGGATAAGGAAGAAGAAGAGAGGATACCTACTTCACACGGTAAGGAGATATCCAACTTTACAACAATGTATACCATATTCTTAGTGAAGAGTCTTGACCCTTATATCCAAGAACATAGATAATCGTGAAATGGATATGTCACTTATGGAAAAAGGATCCTCAAAGTGGAAGGGATCTTATCAACAAGAGCCCTACCAAAGAGGAGTGATTAGGATAAAATGTCATCTTCTAAAGAGAAGAGGGAACAAAGATTCAATCAAAAAGCCCCTATAATCAAGAGGAAGAGGAATCCTTGGATGAAGGAATCAAACTCTAACCCAAAGCAAGAACAAGAGTTTATCAAGAGAATATTTTTCAAAATAAAGAAGAGGTGATGACCTAGGACAATCACCTCTCATATAAGAGGGTATCCATAGTCAAAACATAAATCTTTATAAGGAAATAATGTTATATGATAAAAAAATGCCACTATGCTAAGGAAAGTAGATCCTTAGATAGAGGAAGAAGGAAAATACCTTGCCCCCTAGATGTGAAATCAAGGGATATACCAAATTATATCAAGAGATGTTGTTGTAGAAAAGAGATATCATGCAAGAAGTGAAAAAGTAACCCTTAGGAGGGATACCACACTATTCAGTTTCCAAGGTGAGAGATTAATCAACCATGGAAAGCCAATGTCAAACAACAAAATAGGTTATAATCAAGGACATAGATCCTCAATGCAAACCAAAATTTTCATGTATGATTAGATATCACATAATAGATAAATACTTCTTAACCAAGGGAAAGTGGATCCCAGAAAGATAGAAAAGAAGGAGATGGCATCCTTGCCCTCCAAGTGTAGGGGCAAGGATGAAAGGGAACCTATTATATCGCTCACAATACTATGTAAGACAACGAGGGCCCAAAGATTAGGCTAACATTGTTTACATAATATGGAGTTCCATAATAGGAACATAAATTTTATTTAGAGAAAATAGGATTAAAATACAACTCATTTCCACATGATATATAAATAAATTTACTATCAACGAGATGCCTAATCTTATAATGTAAAGCTTGATATATATTTATTAGAGTGATCATGAAATCTATGATAGAAAAAAAAAAAAAAAGGAAGAATCTTCAAGTATACACTACGTTTCTTTTTGTGTTTAGGTCTAGTAATCATCTTAGCACGAAGGAGATTACGCAGATCAACCTCTTGGTCAAATTCCTTCATAGTGTCATCATGTTTTGAAATGTTATTTGATATGTTGGTAACATTGATGTGTTGTTGAGGATTAAATCCCAATCCATAGGAATGCTCCTGCCCCCCATTCTGTAAGGGCATTTGAATTCCCTGTTTATGTTGAGTACATTCTTGACCATAGAATCCTTGTTTAAATAGTAAATGATAATCAGGACCATAACAAGAAGCCATATCAAAAGGAGTCAATTTAACTTTAGTAGTCACTATGTCATCACTAGTATGTTTGATACATTCACAAGAAGGAAAAATAAAGGAATACATCCTAGGAGAAGATGGGGGAGGAGCGTGGTGCTCTATAGGATCATCACTAAGAGGGAGAGCATTAAGGGAATTCATATCATTTTCCGCTAATGCCTCATTACTATAAGGAATCCCAATTAGAGGTAATGTGTTATTAATGTTATCTTCTTTCTCTAAAATGTCCATATAAGGAGAGTGTGTTTTAGAAAAATATTCATTATCATGTATGAATATGTCATTCATTAATAGATCACCCTCTTGTATAAAATCATCTTCACAAGAAGGGAATAGATCAATGTCTTTATCCAAGGGTTCATCCCAAAAAGTAGAATCATCCATAATGGCTTCATGAGGAAGAGAGTAATCAAAATCCAAATCCAAAGGTTCATCCCAAATAGGAGGATTATCCTCCCTATCAATAAATCACATTGTAGGAGTGCCTAAAGCTTGATCCCTAAAGGGGGAAGATGTATATTCTAAAGTAGGTTCATAGAAAAGACATATATTATGAGAAGAATTAACATCAATCCTTAACTCATCTCCATGGAGGGAAAGATGAAAGTCATCTTCTTTCTCTAATATATCCTTGCAAGGTAATACACGAGAAGATAAAGCAACATCACACTCACTAAATGAAGTCTTTGTAGGTGTATTAATGTTGTAAATAGAGGAGTATGAAGGTAACCATGCACACATCCTATGGTAGAGGTCAATTGGAGAAGTTGTGGAGGAGGATGAAATAGGAATAGGATCAATGGAGATCTTAATCGAAAAAATTTAATCCTCACTACCATGTACCTCATTAGGGGATCTATCCTTTTTTGTAATAAAAGCCTCATCAAAGTATTCAAAACAAAAATCATACTTGTTGAACACAATGAAAAATGTAAATGTTTTTTGTATTTTTAAAGAAATTTTGTGATTTTTATGAATTTTGAAATATAAATACAAGAGCATAAACAAAAACCTACTTTTATGCATGCAAGATCTAATGTGAAATGTAAATCTAACACCAAAAAGAAAGAGTTGTCTATTGCGGGTTCACCAAAATGTAAGGTAAAATATCGTGGCACAAGAAGGATTCCCTAAATAAGATTTATGTAATATAGTAAAGCGAGATCCTAAGGCCAAGTTTATATTTTATTACACTTAATTAATACGATAAAATAGCTTGAGGAACACATAAGAAATAAATGGACAAGATACCTACCTCATAACATAGAATATCTGGAAAAACTCATTTTCTGAGGTCTATATTGAGTTTCTGGAAAATCAAACAGTTGATACCAAACCGAAACACAGAGACGAAAAAAACCCAGAAATATTTTTCCATTATAATGTCATCTTCTGAAAAAGGTCAACCTTGACCCACAAATGTCAACCCTGACCCAATAATGTCAACCCTGACCTGCACAGATCTGAAAGTGACTTTGTTCGTGGATCCTGAAAGTTTGCCAAAAAGGGTATCCAAATCTGGGTTTGAATCCACTATTTTGTACCTGTACCTACAAGAAAAAGGAGATTGTTTTTTGTGGGGGAGGGTTTTTCCTTATTCAAACTTTGATTTAGGAATTAACCTTGAAATCAATAAAGTACAAAATGCTAGCAAGTAGTAGAATTGAATCTAACAATGAAGCTATGATATTGAATAGATATGTAATTGTAATTCAAATGTAAGAAAGTATGTAAATATGAAATCATGGAATTTATAAACAATAAACCTCCATGATTTTATGCTTGGAATCCACCTTGAAGAGATGATGAAAGAGTCTTGAGGATGTACAAAGGATCTTGAAGGAAGATCACACCATCATGATGGCTAGATCTAGGGCTTGAATGATAAATATTGAATGCTTGAACCAAATCCCTTCAAAGGCTTGAAATCTTGAATCCTTGATCTTCAATGGAGGACTTGAATGCTTGAGAGGAAGAATTGAACACCTTGAGAGATTGGAAATGGATGCTTGAACCTTTTGCTTCTTGACAAAGTCTTGATTAGAGCTTTTTTGCACTTAGAAGACTTAGAGAAATTGAGAGGAGAAGGCTTCCTTTTATATGAAATTAGGGCAAAATCCTCTAAGGAGGCCAAAATAGGAGAATTAAATTCCAATTAGATGCATGCCCCTAGAAGAGGACCTATATTAAATATAATTTAGGAATCAACACTTCAGAACCAGAAAAAGCCGACCCGGAAGCAGGAAATAACTTTTTTGCAAAGACCGAGATCCGGAAACTATGGGACCCTGAGATTTGAACCCTGGGTCAAGGTCAAGGTTGACCATAACCTAGGTTAGGGTTGAGGTTGACCCTGACCTAGGTCAGGGTCGAGGTTGACATAGACCCAAATGTTCAACCCTGACCATGAAGTCAAAAACCTCAGATCTGCAGTCCAGGATGCCAAAAATTGGATGGAAAGAAGTGGAATAAGAGGAAAAATAGGGGGAAAGCTAGGTCAAAGTAAAGAACCCATTCAAGGTGCTTGATATGATCCCAAAACACCTACTTAGAAGGCTAAACTAGTCTACCATGGAAGTGCTTCCATTTTCTTTCTATACAACTATAAAACTAGAGATTGAATAGATTCATGAAAGAGGAAAGAAATGCTTTTGATAACAAATCTAACTTCCCACTCTTCTCTAGATTTCCTCTGAGAATTTATTATGACACCTAGGTCTTTTCTTGTCCACTGCTACCATTATCATCTAGAATCCACCCGCTGGTGTTGCGCCTGAGGTTTCTGCATGCGCACCTGCTATAAGACTAGGTCAAGCATCCAGCGCATGGGCACATTTTACCTGGTAAAGGAAATGGCACCTAAATTGATGTGCTGCACTACAGATGTTAGAATAGATAAATTTATGATAACAAACACCAAGATACACATAAATCATTCATATTTAAACAACTCATTCATTTCAAATAGACATAACCATAATTCCAAAATAATTAATATAGCATTTTCATTCAAGCGTAACATATTTAAGTGTTTTAACCACAAAATAGGTTTGGTGGAAACATGCCACATAATAGAAAATATAATTAAGAGTATTTAGAAAAGTATGATAAAATGAAGGAAAATATCCTAGTAAAGTTTTCCTAGGGCTTCTAAAGTATGGAATTAATATGCCTTATCATTTCTACCCCTACGAATATTAATGCCTATGCTCAGGTATAGAATTTTTTTTTATCTTCGTAATTCTCACATTGAATTTTCATATTGTATTTGCATAAAATAGTCAATGCAAATGGAGTGAAGTGTTACCTATTTCTTTTTAATTGGAGTGACTGGAGTGACCTGCTCTAGTACTATGACTATGTCTAACTCATCAACGGGTAATTCATCCAGGGTTTGAACTAGAGCATCATTCCCTTGATCATATTCTTGCTGAGAATAAGCCATATCTACTAGTTTTGTGTGTTTCTTCTCCATGCATGTTGTTTCAGTATATGTTGCATCTATTTCTATCTCCTTGGCTATAGGATCTATCTCCATAATGTCTAGACATTCTGTACATGGGCTCCCTTCTTGTGGTGGTTCCTTTAAATATTCCTCAATTTGATCTCTAGGAGATGAACTTGTCATTGTATGTGAGTATGTTTTGTCTGCCTACTGTGTGCTCAAACAAACACTTCATCACAGAGGTGTCTCCATAGACATGGTAGGGTGCCTTTATGATGTCCATTGTTTCTTTAGGGGTATGGCTGCAGGAGAAAGAAGGTTTTCTAATCAAACATGAGTTTCTTCCCCAGCATCTATAGCTATCTTTGCCTTGCCCTTCACTTTCCTCTGGGCACTTTATTTTTCTTGTGGAGTCTGCAAATCTGAAGAACCCTCAGCTTCACCACCCCCTAATCTAGGGTTTGGATTACTAGAAGTGTTTTTCTTTGTTTTAGCCCCTGAAGAAGAGGGAATTTTATGCAAGGTTTTTGGAATAATAGTTTCATCCTTATTAGGGGAATTTTCTTGTGTTTCTTATAGTCTAGGTTGTGGCCCTTGTCCTTGTAACTTTACATGGGGTGAAATAATAAACTCATCTCGTATAATGGGAGATTTATCTCATAAATATCTTTCTACTAGGAGTTTTACCAATCCATGGTGAGTAGCTGCATTCAATTTCCCCTTCCTAACCTCCTTTGTACTCAATTTTAACAAAGAATACAGAAAATTTGGCACGTTTACAAGGCAGTCATGTTGTAAATGACTCAAAAGTTTGAAATGTGCAACATGCAAGTATGAAAATCATGCTTCACAAGTAATTTAACTTATCACATGGATAGCCAGTCGAGAGTAATCTTCTAGAAGAGATGTTCTCTTCTTCCCATGCTTACTAGTCTCTAATGCACCATCTTTGGGAAAGGAAAACTTGGCCCTGGCCACTCGTGCATCATGTTCATGTTCTAAAGCTTCACCCATAGAAAGAAGTGCTAAAAATTCTACAATCCATGCTTCTGAAGCCTCCACCCTTAATCCTTTTACATAGGCAACCCCGTTGCTATAAGTGCACAAGAATTCCACTGTCACAGCCTCATCGTAACCACATAGCCCAAAAAAATGTGCAAGCTAGCCCATACATTTAAATACTTTGATGCTTGTCTAATATTGAAATAAGGATGAGTGATCTCCTACCTCATGGCATAATGGTGTCCCACCCATTGTTACTGAAAAAATTTGTAACCCAAAAATTCAAATTACTACAATTTCCTCTTCAACTGCAAACAACTTTTTCAAAATTCTTCCCTTTGTACCCTCAATATTACTTACCCTTTTTTCTGCCCTGTATTTTGCCTAATATTAAGGTTGAATAAAGTTGGATAACTGCTTGGGGTGGTTTTCTATGGATTATAGCAAAGGAGAAGTTGAAAAAATAGAGCTGAGAAAGCAAGTTGGGTTTATGCGAGTTGGGTTTTTGAAAAATTAAAAACTTAGAAGAAAATTTTGTATACTTCTGGGTTGTCAAATTAATTAATTTGAAATGAAGGTGGAGCATGGCTTAAGCAAGGGTCATTATGGAAAAACATGATTTAATGAACTTCCCCCCTTGAAAATTATGATAGGTTTCCTCACATGTGTGGTTATAAAGTACAATAGCACTCAGATGAAGTACTAAATTAATTACAAGGTAATGTCTATAATGTCAAATGAAATAAAAATATTGCAAACAATAAACAAGGGTGTACCTAGAGAATAATCATGTGTAAATTCCTAAATATGGAAAGATTGGATGACATGTTCTTGAGAAAAAACTCATGAGTGACATAATAATGATGGGACGTGTGAGTGAAGATGGCAGAAAAAGTTGATGGGATATGATGTGAGGGGTCCTTTATTACTGAAAAAGAGATTTTCATGGGAAACAAAAATTTTATCATGACTTTTTAGAGTGAAATCAAAGAGATGACCGGAGTGCAAATTCACTCCGTTTGGCTATAGGAAATTCTTCATCTAGAGGAGGTCCAATGGTTGTATGAAAGTTGTTGGCTACAGGGGAGTCTTTGGTTGCAGGAGGTCCAGTGGCAGAAGGATGTATATCAAATTATCACAAGAACTCAAACTTAGTTGTCGGCTTATGGTATAGACAGATTCTGTGACCATTGACCAATAAATTGAAGTGTACAAGATTAATTATAGACAATTGGACTACAACATTATCAAAAACTTTATCAACCTCATAAGGACCAAGCCAACAAGTTGTAAGCTTACCTTGATTTTCTTGAAACCGAGAGTCATAGAGAAGTGTCCAGTCACTGGTAACAAACAGTTTATTCCTTATATGTGAGTCATGCTATTTCTTGCTTTGGAGCTGATCCAAGACTGTATTCTATAAAGAGGTATTTTTTATTTCATCCATATAGTTAAGTTGTAGCAGTCTTTCTTGTTGGGCTGCAGGAAGATCCAAGTTGAGCTCTAATGTTGTTCATAGGGTGTTATACTCAAATTATATGGACATTAAAGTTGTCTTTCCATATACCAACTCAAAGGGGGTGAAACTCATTGGTGTTTTCCATGTGGTGCGGTAAGCCCACATAACTTCTTGTAATCTGCTACTCTAGTTTGTCTTGTGCAATTTAGTTGTCTTAGTTAGGATGGCGTCGATCTCCCGGTTGGTGATCTCTACCTGACCATTCACATGGGGATGATATGGACTAGATTTCTGGTGGTGAATGTGGTATTCCTCAATAAGTGCAGTTACAAGATTAGAAGTGAAATGAGCTCCCTGATCTGTGACTAGATCCTATAGAACACCATACCTGGTAAATATTTCCTCATATAAAAACTGAGCAACCTTGTTATCCCTTGCATGCTTCATAGCCCCAACTTCCACCTATTTAGTGACATAGTCAGTGCAAACCAAAATGTAAGAGTATTCATTTGATGGGGGTGTTAATTGGTCCCACAAAATCTATTCCCCATTTATTGAATAGAGTGACTATTACCTGAGGAAAAAGAGGCATTTCATCTAATTTTATGGGCCACCCCATTCACTGACATCTATCACACTTGTGGGTATAATTGGTTGCATCCTTATATAGAGTTGGCCAGTAATAGCCAGTATTGAGAATCTTCATGGCTGTCCATTTGGATAAAAAATGGCCACCATAGGGTTCATCATGGTAGGAATGTAGGATATCAAATGTCTCGTCCTCACAAATACACCTTCTAAGAATCTGATCAGGTCCAATGTTGAAGAGACAGTCGACCATCAAAGAAAAATTGAATGTTTTCTTGATTAACAACCTCTTTTCCTTGGAAGAAAAATGTGGTTGTACCTTTTGAGTAACCATATAATTCATGATGTTGGCATACCAAGGGGTATGAGTAGAAATAGAAAATAGATGGCCATCTAGAAAATTGTCATCGATGACATTTGGGTCATCAACATTATGTAACCTAGAGAGGAAATCAACAACTACATTTGTTTTCCTCGGCTTATCGACTATCATGATGTCAAACTCTTGTAGCAAAAGGAGCCATCTGATAAGCCTCCCTAAGATAGGAATATTTTTGACCAAATAATTGATGGCTACATGATTAGTATGCACAAATATTGGGTAATCGATTATGTAGTGGTGAAATTTTTTTAGCACATATATCACAGTTGGAAGTTCTTTTTCAGTGACCGTGTAGTTAAACTCTATGCCCTACAAATTCTTGCTTATAAAGTAGATGGCAGGTTGCAAAGCTTTGTCTTTCTATCCAAGGATGGTGCCCATAGCATGGTAAGATGCATTTGTGTGTATATGGAATGGCAATGCCCAATTAGGTCCTCTGAGAACTAGTGCTTGAGTAAGTAAAACTTTCAGCTGTAGGAAGGATTCATCACAAGTTTTTGTCCATAAACACTCTGATTCCTTAGTTATCAAGGAGTACATCTGCCCTACTAACTTAGTGAAATCCTTAATGAACCATCTATAACAACTAGCATGTCCCAAAAATCTTCAGACATCCTTCCATTTGGCTGGAGTAGGCAGGTTCATGATGACCTCAATTTTAGGTAGATCCATGTGTATTCTTTTTGTAGAGATGTAATGACCTAACACAACACCTTCCTGCATCATCATGAAGAATTTATCACTATTGAGAAAAAAATTATTCTCCTTACACCTGGTATGAAATTTTTCAAAATTGATCAATTCCTCCTCATAGGTTTCCTCATAACTTGTTAGTCGTTCATGTATATTTCTATGAAATCATGGGAGATATCAGGAAGAAATGTTGATTACCACCCGCTGGAATGTAAATAGAGCATTACAAAGGCCAAAAGGAAGTACATAGTAAGAAAATCTTCCCCAAGGGCAAGTGAAAGTGGTTTTCTCCTAATCTTTAGGAAAGATCCTGATAATGTTGTAGCCACTACATCCATCTAGGAAAGAAAAGTAACACTTTCCTCCTAAGGAATCTAGGACTTGGTCAATAAATTGCAGGGGAAAATGGTCCTTCTTGGTGGCATTATTAAGTTCCCTATATTTGACATGTACTTGCCACTTTCCTCCTTTTTTTGGGACAATGACTAAATGTGAGACCCACTGGTTGTCAGAAATGGGTTAAATGAAACCAACATTAAGAAGTTTTTGCAACTCTATTTCCACTATTTCTCTTGACGTAAGTTTTATACCTTTGGAATTGTCTGATAGGAGTTTTGTCTTCTTTCAAGAAGATGCTATGAGTACCCAGTTTAGGGTCCAAACCCTTCATATCTTAATATTCCCAAGCAAAAGTTGTGGTATGGTCTTTGAGCAGTTTGGTCAAAGATGTCTCTTGTTCGTTGGTAAGTTGGTTGTTAATATATAAGCAACGATCGGGGGAAACTTCCAACTACTTTGTGAGCTCTACCATAGATGCATGGAGGTTCTTGGACCTAATAGGGTAAAAATTAGTGGTATAGTTTCTCGGTGCAGGAGATGGACGTAAAGTGCAATCAGGGTACAAAGATTGCAGGGAATAGTTATAGGGACTGAGATAGTTAATGGATTATGAATCTGGACCATACTCGTTTTGCATATTGTTTGCTAGTGAGTTGACTACCTCAGCCTCCTCCCCAATCTCAGGCCAAATTGGTGAGGCTAGATCCATTTGTGGTTGTGCTAGTGGGTATAAGGATAATGTCTTAGTACGCTGAACATTAGAGATGGTCATACCACTTGAACGACACCCTATAAAGGCATCAACAATCACTAGCTAAGGTCAACCAATAATTATGGGATATCCTCCTAATGTGGCTTTAGGTGAGAGGATCATAAAGTCTACAGGGTAAGACCAGGTTTCAAGATCAACAACTATATCCTCTGCTACCCCGTTAGGTTTGACTATAGAACTATCTGTGAGCTATAGGATAGTTGGTTTTTCCTGAAGGTTAGTGATTTTGAGTTTCTGCATGATGTCCTTAGTCCTAACATTTATGGAATCTACTAAGTCTATCAAAGATTTTTTTATGGTTGTCCCATTGATGGTGACTTAAACAATCGAGCTACCTAGGTCAGAATACTTAGGTACTACATTTTTGCATAGCATGATATCAGCAAGTTTCCCCAAGACATGGACTTTTTGGGGTTTTTCCACTTACGACCAGGCTTTTTAAAGAAGGCCTCCTTGATAGCTTTTCCATATGTGGGAATATCCTTTATTTATTGAAAAAGTGGAATCTGAACATTAATGTTCTTAAGTTGGTCCAGGATGTCAAAGGATGCATCATCAATAGGTTTAGAGTGATCACTCTGCAACCTTTGTGGAAAAGGAGGTGGAGCTAGTTGTACTTTGTCTAGTAATACTGTCAGACTTATTGGAGTGGACTGTGGAGTAGTTTGGGGCATTGGATCATTAAGAGTTACTTTATTTATAATAGGAGGTGTTGGAAGAGTACTGTGTGACTGTAAATGGATGTCATTGATTGTGTAGGCATGGTATTTGTTTGGGTCAATACAATATACATTTTGTTGAGGTGCTGGTGGCCTATTATTAGGATTTGCATGAGGTTAGGCAGGGAGTTGAGTAGGCTTAGGGGGTGCTGTAGTGGCTGCATGAGGTGGCAAAAGTTCTTTTAGTTGTGGGTGTTGTGGTGGCTCCAGGAGTCCCTATTGCTGGTTTTTCCATGGCTCACCTCCTCGCCATTGTGGATTTTGTTGCCAATTCCCTTGGGTTTGTTTCCATTCTGGACTTGGGTAAGGCTTCCGCTAAGGTTCTAGATTATTCCAAGGAGGGTATTGATTATTCATAGGTGGTTTCCATTGATTAATATAAAATGGAGCATTAAAAGTAAGAGGGTCCTAAGGAATACCTTGCCTTTGAGCCAATGGTCTTCATTGTGCAATGAAGAATACTTTCTCATTATCTCCTTCAATTGGCTTGTAATCAGTGGGTAGTTGTGCAGTCTCCATGTTGGCAACTAACTTGCAACAAAAATCTCTCTTCTTTTGTCTATAATGTGGATAGAATTTTGTTAGAATAGCTTCAGCCTCCTCATGCTTCTTTTTTGCCTACATTGTGTCCAAATAGGTGGCCATATGATTATTGATGTCTTTCTTGAAGTCAAACAAAAAATGTGTGATTTTTTTCTGACAGGCCCCAGTGCCATTAGTTTTGCCTCATGTGGCCCTATATCCTCTACCCTTTTTCACCACATCTCGTGAGTAATTGAGGAATATTTTATTGATATCACCCCATGTAGATTGGGTGATATCTCCCTTGGCCATTAGATCCAATTCTTTAGTGCATCCTTCATTTATGCCCTGTAAAAAGAGAAGTTTTTAGGACTCCTCATTGTGATGATGATGAGTATTTATATGTAAGCTAAACAAGAATCTTTACACATAATCCTCTAGAATTTCATCCTCCTTTTGTGTCATCGTGAAGATTTCATCCCCTCTCATATCACTTCCTATGCAGTATTCTTTATGCTCCATCAATAATGCTACCTTCATTTCCTCCCAATCATTAACAACGTGGTTCCCTAAGCCGATAAACCATCTTAATGTAGACTCCTTGAGAGTTGCAGGAAAAAATTTGAGTTTATGGGCATCTGTGGTGTAGTCATAAATACAACAAAGGATGTCAAACTCAAAGAGGAAGGTATCTGAATCTTCGGTCACTAGGCCATAAATTTTTGGGATTACTGAAGAGGGGATATTCTTGAGGTTGTGGTTGTCATGTTGATCAGTAATGGGAAATGTAAAGGTAGGGGCATTCACCATCCTAAGCGGGTGCTGAGGGAGTCATTGCGGTTGGTAAACAACTAGAGGTAGTGGATTTTCTTCTTTATTTTCTGGATATTAGATTCTGATATTGGCTAAGGATTCATCAAACAGATTTAACTATAATTCTCCTTCTAGAATGTGAAATTTTAGTGGATCACCTTCTGAAGATGATGATGATAATGTTAAGACAGGAATGTCTACAATTTCATCCATGAACAAACCCTCCTCTTCATCTCCTTCTGGCATAAAGATATCTCCTAAATGGTTGTTGGGGTAGTTTGGTAAGTACCCTCCTAGAGTGTCTCTTCTTCTATGCATATAGATAAATGAAAGACTGAGGTGGTGGGGTGAAATAATTTTTGATAGAAAACTCTATTTATAAAGGATGTAAATGCTTGAATTGAATTCTACAAATGGCTGTGTAAAAGAACTTGGCTTGAACTCGGTTCTATTGAGGTATCAAAAACTAGGCAATTACCATGAATCAAGGATTGGACATTCGACTGAGCATCTATCCTCCTATTTAGAAACTCATTTAATTTATCAACCCAGGGATGTATTACTTGAAATGGGCCAGCAAAGTATATGCACCAATGATTCTTACTTAGACCATAGTATGGGTGCAGGAAACAAATTGATTTGAAGGGAGACTATTCTATAGCTGCAGGAAACAAATTGCTTTGAAAGGAAGCTATTATATAGCTGTAAAGAATGGTGGAAAGGAAATGCAGAAGTGGAAGCACTTGAAGGAAACTAAAACTAGGAAACACAAAGACTTGAGAGAACAATTATAATGCTTCAACAATTCTATCTCTTTGGCTGCTGGAAGTGTTGGACTATCCTACGACTTTGGCAGTAGGAACTGTGTTGACACCAGAATCACGATACCATGATGAAATAAAATTAAACTATATGCAAAAGATCATGTCTAGATAACATATATTCCTCACCAAGTGAGACCCCTTGAGTAAGTATCCAAACTCAATTATACTAAACTGTAGATTTGAAACTTCATTTTCTATTGATTAAAACTTATTACAGAATTCAACTATAAAGAAAGAGAATGTAAAATATATCTGATAACTCCCTTCTTCTCATGCAGGAACAATGATTTATTTAAATAAGGAAAACATCTAACTACTATCTAGTCATGCTATAGAGATAGGTAGATATTTTATTACAACCCTATTAAACATGAAAGAAAACTATAAAACTGGAGATTGAATAGATCCATGAAAGAGGAAATAACTTCCCACTCTTCCCTAGATTTCCTTAGAGAATTTATTATGACACCTGGGTCTTTTCTCATCAGTTTCTAGCTTGATCAACCTTAATCCACCTTCTCATGTTTCCCCTAAGGTTCCTCCATGTGCACCTGCTATAAGACTGGGTCAAGTGTCTAGTCCATGGGCGCATTTTACCTGGTCAAGGCAAATTTTTCTAAATTGATGTGTTGCACTACATATGTTTGAATAGAGACATTTATGATAACAAACACCAATATACACATACATGATTCATATTTAAACAACTAATTCATTTCAAAGACACATAACCATAATTCCAAAATAAGTAATATAGTATTTTCATCCAAGCGTTGCGTATTTAAGTGTTTTTAACCACAAAATAGGTTTGGTGGCAACATGCCACATAATAGAAAATATATGTAAAAGTATCTCAAAAAGTATGATAAAAGAAAGGAAAAGATCTGAGTAAAGTTTTCCTAGGGCTTCCAAAGTATGGCATTAATATGCCTTATCAATACGCATCATTTGGCAGCTTCTGTCAAGCACCAGAGTTGTTGAGTTCTTCCGCAACTGAGCTCCACCAATGAACGAGCCCCTCGACCAATACTACAACAAAGAAACAACACTCATCTTCGACCAAGTAACACTTCACCAACTAAGATATAAACACACCATGTTGTCTACAAAGAAAATATATTGTTTTGTGATAAAGAATTTCCAAGGATCCTAGGATGCTCCTACATAAATTATACTTTAGTTATGTTGCTTCTAGTAGACACATTAAGAAATCTTGTGAGGGTCTTAGGTTAAGAAAAAGTATATTATTCCATTCATGAAATGGTGTAGCAGCACCTACAGAGCTTAGGGTTAAAATCCCTTAGGAACAATTTGGTTTTGTTTAAGTTGTTTTGTAAGGTGTTTTCTCATTCACTCTTGTAATGACTGAGTGCAAATGGGTCAATTTGGTGAATAAACACCCTATTTGCTTAGATACATTTTTTTAGGTTATTTTTGCATGAAGAGGTAGTTTGTAAGCCTCTAGAAATCCAACTAAGGCATTCAGAACCTTAGATAACTTTCTCGGTATGTACTCTTGAGTACTCAACACGTGTTCTTGATGCTCAGTATTGATGCTCGAAAAGGATGGCACTCGGTAATGATGGTTCTCGGTAATACTGATGCTTGGTAATACTAGTTCTTGGTAATGTTGATGCTCAGTAATGATGTTTCTTGATACAAATGGTACTTCGTACTGATGATTGGTATTGGTTCTCAGTAGGGACTACTTTTTCTTGGTGAATTCAGTTGCAACAACCCGGGAAAAGTGGATCTTGTCTTTAGTGGACATTACGATCAGTTGTAACAGTTCATGAAAAGATATTGTGGACTTGAGTGGGCAGTTAAGACTGTTCTAATGATGGGAAGATTATAAAAATATCTTTCAAGCTTTCATTTAAGAAGAGTTAGAGTTAGAAAGTGAGATTGATAGAGCGGGTTCAAAGAGTTGGATACATTTGTATGATTTTCTTATTTTCCAGTAAATGAAAATTTGTAGGTTGTGTGTTTAGTGGTTGTTGTTTACTTTTTTTGCAAGTAGTCTAGTCATTTGTTTTTGTTTTGTAATTTGTAAGTTCCTGGTCTGTTATGGGTTGTAAATACTGAATGGATCATCAAGGTTCTTGAATCCACGGTGAGAACCATGTTCCTAGATGGAATTCGAGGGGAGCCCTTGTACATAGTTTTCTTTTATTTATCTTTGGTAGAAGTGAGAGTCATGATTTTTGTGTTCTTACCCTACACAAGATCGGCAATAGTCCAGATAGGAAATAAAGTGAGAAAGATTTTATGAGTGCATTGGCTAAACAATTTTGTTTAGTCAGAATGAATCTACCTTTCTAGGTTCACCGAGTGTGGAAGAATAACTTTGATGGGAACTAGGTCTTGAGAAGGAAGTGAAGTTCATAGTGACTTACTTTAGTTTAGGGTTTGAAAGTACCCTAGTTCTAGGAGAGAGACCTTAGAGGAGAGTCAGGATGACTCTGTAGAAAATAAACTTAGTCTCCCATCATATTGGTATATGAGCCTAAAGATTGGGCTTGTGTTATTTGGGTGTTATCTTTAGAAGTGTTTATAGATTCATTAAAAATGGTGACCAACACTGAGTTGGTGAAGGATGTAGAAGAGTAGAAAGAGGAGAATAGACTCCTCAAAGAAAAATTAGCCAAAATGACAACTAAGTTAGAAGAAGTGCAGCTTAGGATTACAGTAGTCAATTATTTGATGAGAGAAGCTAATGGAAATGGTAAGTTAGTGGTCGAGGAAGACATAATACCAGAGCTATACCCTATACTTCAAGAAGAGCCATTCTCGAGAGCTTAGAAAGAAATGAGTGGTAAGTCCTTTGGAAGGTGTGCCTATGTTCAGTAGCAAGATCGAACCAGAAGTAGTCATGGAGTGGATAGAAGGTCTTGAGAATCACTTTGAATATGATAATGTGACTGAAGCTCAGAAGGTTATAATTTCCAAGACCAAATTGAGAGGACCTACTCTCACTTGGTGGAAGATTGTCCAAGATGAAAGGAGAAAAGGAGGAAATAATCCTATAACCATTTGGAAAGGTATGGTGGATAAAATGAGGGAAACTTATCTTCCTGATGATTATGAAGTGCATTTGCACAAGAAAAGATAGAATCTAAGACAAAAAGATTTAGAGGTCGGTAGATATACAAAAGAGTTTCATAAGGTATGCTTAAGATTAGATGTAATGGAAGAGGAGAGCCTAAAAGTGGCTAGGTATCTGAATGGTCTCAAGTGGAATATGCAAGAGGAAATTAGTCTCTTAAGTCCCAAGACAGTACATCAATGC
This sequence comes from Thuja plicata, assembly GCA_018584345.1. Classification (NCBI taxonomy): domain Eukaryota; kingdom Viridiplantae; phylum Streptophyta; class Pinopsida; order Cupressales; family Cupressaceae; genus Thuja; species Thuja plicata. The sequence continues at coordinate 27,725 of JAGRRI010109617.1, forward strand.
TATCAGATAGCTCTTAAGGTAGAAGAGAAGTTTAAAAAGAAGAAAGATTCAAATAGTAGAGGAAGAGGAAGAGAAAATAGAAGTCAAAGAGGAGGATTCAGAGGAAGGAATTTTTAGGTTAGAAGTTACAGTGAGTCCAAACTAATTGAGAATCAAGGAGAATCCAGTAACACAAGAGGTGGTTACAACTTAGGAAAGGCTGAAATAACAGTTCAAGGGGAAGAACTACTAACCAGGGAAGAGGATCTTATTTCTCTTCAATGAAGTGCTATAACTGTCAATAGTTTGGGCATCTTGTCTATAGGTATTTTGAGAAGGGTTCTACATCCCAAGGAGGAGAGAAAAGAATAAATTATGTGCAAGAAGAGTCTTCTAACAACAAGACAACATAAGTCACCCTAGATTTTGAGATAGGGGAGAATTTTATGATTCATAAAGAAATCCTCAAAGAGCCCATCAAAGAAGAGCCAAGCTAAATAAGATATATATTTTGAGTTAAATGCAAGGTACTCGGTAAGGTTTGTAAAGTTATCATAGATTATGGTTCGATGGATAACATAGTTTCTATGAAAGCTATTAAAAAGTTGAAATTGAAAAAGATTCCTCATACTAACCCTTAATGAGTTACTTTGTTGAACAAAGATGAACATGTAGTAGTCAATGAGCAAGCTTGGGTGGAATTTTCCATAGGAAGGTATAAGGACTGAGTTTTGTGTGATGTCCTTCCCATGGATTCTTGTCACATATTGTTTGGTAGACCTTGGTAGTTTGACAGAGTTACAGTGCATGATGGAGTTAAAAACTCATATTCCTTTAAGAAAGATGGAGTGACTTTCAAGATACAGTCAATCTTGGAAGAAGGTGAAGTGAAGAAAGGGGGTCCTAACATACTATTGATAGGAAGAAAATAATTCTTAAACATAGTAGAGGAAGAAGATGGAATGGGATTTTCTTTAGTTCTAAAACCAAAGGTTGAAAAGAGAAACAAGAAGGAAGAGTTA
>MU222878.1:0-52532 GCA_018584345.1 Thuja plicata
AATATTAATTTAATTTTTTATAAAAATTAAAAAAATAATTTATCCTAAAGTTCAAAACTACTTTAAAATAAAAATTAAATAGACTTATTTCTCATAATATTTTTGTAAGGAAATGATTGAAGACAAACATAAATGATTTCCAATGATAGTTAATTTTGCAGAAGCAGCTCATAATATGTTATTGATATTAACCAACAACAAAAACTAAGGTGTTCACCCCTTATAGTACAACAACTTGAGAACATACAAACACAACACACTAACAACGGAGAAACATCAAAGCTAGCCTATAAGAAAATTATTGACAGATAAACATAGGTCATAGATCAGCAACCTATACACATGAAAGTTAGCACTATCATACAAAGTACCACCAAAGAAAGGAGAGTAAATACAAAAACTACCTAAAAACATACTAGTGCAGTCAAAGTCGTAGCATAAATAGCAAGAGTTTAAAGAACCACTCAGGTTGAAAGCATAAATAAAAGGCACATTTCCATAGGGGCCAAGGGTTCGGGCCCCATTAAACCTTATGAGAGGATTTGATATTACAACTTGATTGATGCAACACATTGGACCATTTGTCGGTAAGGAATTTGAACAAATCCTTATAGTTAACTTCATCTTTCTCATCTTCACACAGAATATTGCACTACATGAGGTAAATAAAGGTTGTCAAACTGTGCATAACCTGAAGATTGAGTCTCAATGTGTTAGCCAGCTTCCTTTCAACCTTGTTCACTCTATTCTTGAGAGTATTCACTTCATTCTATAAGCATGTCAAATTGGCAGCCAAAGCCATGTTAAATGGGATGGGTTTCTCCTTAAGAGATGACAAGTCGGTACCCAGCTCAGGAGGTTCATTCTTCAAATTGTCACTATGGGTTGAGTTGTTGAAGGTGGAATTATCCGAGCTGCCACTATCATCAATCCCCATGACATCACCCTCCTTATTGTTGTTTTTCTCATTTCCCTTATCCATGGTCTAGTTCCCATGTTTCGTGTCCTCTTCAAAATCATAATCCACAAGCATCTTTTTTTTTCCTTTTTTTGCAATTGCTAGTCTATTAGATCTATGGGTGGTGTTATGCTTCTCTTCCACTTCCTCTTCAACATTTGTGCTAACCTCCTGAACAAATAATTGTCTTTTTTAGCAAGGGGCGAGGGGGTTTCCTTTCCTCTTGGAAGTCGAGAGTGAAGAATCTTTACCCTTAGGGGTAGTGTCAAGGGTAGCAGTATCATAATTCTGAATTTCATGGGTACTCAACCTACTAGAAGATCATCATATATTGTTCAACTTTTGTTGAATCTTGATGACTATCTTATCAATAGATGGTCACTTAATGACTAGTACAAATATATTTTGTTAAAGCTTTTTTTTATTTATTTTAAAGCTTTGAATTGTATGTTATTGTTAGAATGATTTAGAATAACTAAGAGGGGGGTGAATCAGTTATCCTCAGGTCCAGATGTACCAATTGAACTTTTAAATACTTAATATATTTCATTTATATTTGACCTATAGAATATCTCCAACACTACATAGCCTAGTAATGTCTTCAGTTACTTCCTTCATCACAACATGGGTTTTGTCCAATATCAAGTTCTCATACTTGAACTGACTCAACGAGAATAAAATTGATTCCTTCTCTATAAACTAGGGGAATTCTCCCCACATGTCCATACCTAAAGTACAAACCCTTAGTAACTTTTCAGCCTCTAATACAACTTCCATTTTCCCAATCTTCTCATGATTAAATTCTTCCAATTCAACACTTTTTAGCATCTTAGACATGACAATGTTGGATTCACAAACAATCAAACTTGATTCCATCTTTTCTTTTAATACCAAACTTATCAAACCCTCAAAAGCTCTACAAACTCTTCATATTTCTCCTTTGCAATAGTACAAATGATTTAAAATTTTACCTTTTTAAAATCAACTTCTCATAATTATTCTTCTCGCTTAGAATTTATATCTCAAACACAATCAATCTTACATCACACATCAATCAACTGAACTGATCATAATATACCATAACAGTCGCATCATAGCAGAGACATAAAAGATACAACCAGTATCACATATGAGAGAGGGAATGACATATTTAGCATTTTAATACTCCCCCTGAGCCAAAGTTGTAGGGTGACTTACTAGAAGAGCTAGCACTGGGATCTGGTACCACATAAAACTCTTCACTAGCATCCTTCTCCTTCCATACCATAACTCTCTTCTGGGATCATCTAAAACTACAACATTCTTATCATTTCTATATTTTTTAGAGGAACAACAAATCTGCAAGTGTTAGTATATGATGACCGTTCTAATCACATTTGACATTCCTATGTCCTGATTTCACTGATTGAACCCTAGATTTGCACCGAATAGCCTTGTAATCATAATTGTGACATATATAGTAATTTTCATAAAAGATATTGTTCATATTAATTGGATTAGATCCTTTACTTTTTCATTGATTTTCCTTATGACCAAACTTGTGATAGCTAAAACATGAAGCATTGTGTTCCTTCCTGCTCTTTTATTATACATTCTTATGATAAAAATTATTGCATTTAAAAAAATGACCATTAAAAGATAAGTATCTTTGAGCATTTGGTCGCCTGACCAGAGGCCTTCTTGTAGATGATTCTAAATTTTGAGCCTTGCTTGTTACCTCGGACTTTACTTCAACTTCAACTTCCTTGTCTTTACCTTTGATCTTCTACTTTGAACATTCACCGGTGAAACTTAGACCTTCTTTATCCTTATGACATTTATATAGGGCCAAAAGTTGATCCAAAATAGTGCTACTTTCACAAAAAAATCTTCAGATTTCATCTTCCTTATTTCTTGATAAAACTTCTCATTTTCATCAGATTTATGCTTGATAATGCTTTTAATATTTTCTTCGGTCCTTTTCCATTCATCCATATTCCATTTGATATTTTCCTTGAGAAATTTTTTAGTATTTTTGTAATCATCCAGTTATTGTTTTAGATTAACCACGTTCTTCTCTAATTCCTTCAACTCCTGGCTCACTTCCTTGTGTCTTTCTTTGAAGATCTAGATCTACTCCCTCAGGTTGGAGATACAAGTATTAGCTTCCTTGATGTTTTCTTTCAACTCCTCATTCTTTGATTTAGTGCTTTCCATGTCATCCAACATAATCTATAGATTCTCATCATAATAGTAATCTTATGTCATCTATTCAAACAACCAAGATCACTCTCAAGTGGTTAAGCTCTATCTACAAGGGACCAAGCTCTAGTACGAACTGTTGAACAGGTTGAATAACTGAGAGGGGGGAGGAATCAATTTTCTATAACTTTTCACAAACTTTATTCATCTTGTATAAACTTGAACCTTTCAGATATTTAAAACAAATAAGAACTAGAAAGTAGACAAACAACAAACACCATAACACCAGAATTAAAATGGAAACCCAAGATGGGAAAAACTAAAGACAAACTAATTCTAATGAATATAAGAATTATTTAAGGTAATTTTTACAAAGGCTCGCTACCAATTTTCTCACTACATGTAGACTCATTATCAGTCGCACTAACTGCCCTGATACAAAATAAATGATTACAAAAATATCTTATAGAAAAAATGTGAACTGATAATTTTGCCTCTAAATATGCATGAGACAGTTCCAAATAAAATCACAACAACAAATTATTGCAGTAGATCTAGTTAGAAATATTATGCTAACCTTTTCCAACCTTCTGCAAACATTGAATACTCTTTCCCATTATAAACTTTCTACCTTCTTTGATACACTTCAAACTTCTTATTTTACTCACTTGCTTCACCATCGAGAATTCACGTAACCATACTCTCATCACATAGTGTATTTTATACCTCACCAATTTTTGGATCCAAATAGATGTTCATTATATATACCTATATGTTAGAACTATAAAAATATACCAGTCTAGCAAAATATGTCAGCTTAAATACAAAAATATATTTTAGTATAATTCAACATGCTAGCACCATATCTAAAAGATAGGTCACACATACGAAAACTTCATACCACACTACCATGAGACCTAGAGATAAGTCACTCATAAGATAATCATGTTACATATCACAGGTACAAAAAGATCATATATTTTGGGCTGATGGGAGCGTCGCAACCAAGACCATGTCTTGTTCTACAAAAACTCAACACAAACCAAAGGATAGCACAAGATAAACTCTATAAAAAACTAAATACAATTTTTATACCAAAATATTCTGATAAATTACATGAATTTTTGGATAACAAAGATACTCAGAAGAGCACTGAATACAATGACCAATGATATCCATCCAAAACTTGTTATTTTTGCATCTATCGAATACCATAGATGTACCAAAAAGATATTTCATCATTACCAGAGCAGGGGCATCCAACCACATAGTCCCTTACTATAATATAGTGCATAGAATGAGTTTGATATGGACAATACTAGAGCACAAACAACCAGTATAGGGTTTTGACATCAATGACAACAAATTCCAATAGTAGCATCACAACATATTCCACATGATTTCATTATGAAATGGGCTATGTCCCTTTTCCAATCTATTATTTCAATACAGTAAGAGAGGATTATGATCAGACATTATTCAGGGGGTGAGCGGTAAGGAAGGAGTTGAATCATATGTCCCAATTAATAGAGTAGAGGAATATATCAATTCTGGCATGAATGGGGTTCTTTTATTTCCTATGGTTTGACCAGGTGAACAAATATCCCATTAGATCAATGTCAACCAAGATCATAACATTAATAAAGTCTGATAAGTTGATCATGTTGTAAATATAATCCTCAAGACCACCCAGATTTTCTGAAGGGAAAGTGGTGAGTTGAAGTCACTGGCAAGGAGCCAATGTGAGGTATTGGATTGTTTCAAAAGAGATGAGATCTCATCACAAACATTTTTCCTAGTTGTGTGGGAATTGGGAGCACAAACATTAGTCATGAACCAAGAATGGTATTTAGAATTAAACTTTATAATCAATACATTGTGATTAGAGTAGGACAGAGCCTCATCGGCCTTTTATGGATTCCACATGGTAGCAATGCCACCAGAAGCATCATTAGCTTCAATCGTGCAAAATTGTGACCCCTTCCACAAAACCCTTGCAAGAGTAGTAAATGAGGGTTATATCATCTTAATTTGTTGAAGGAGAAGAACATCAATATCATTATCTAGAATACAGTTCTTTAAGGCAAAATGCTTTTGGGAGTTATTCATCCCCCTCATGTTTCATGAGAGGAACTTCATTTTTCAACTTAGTTGCAAAGTCTAGGGTCCTCTAGTTACCATTGATGATTTACCTTGTAACTTATCTTTGCCTGGTGACACGTTGTGACGATTGACCAACCTTAGTATCAGTTCAACCATTAGCTTTCTTTTTTTTGTTTTTTTTCTTGTATCCTCCACCCATCATCAATCATCGGGGTAATAGTAGAGTATATAATTGGTGATGCAAAGGTTTTTATTATAGGGGGTTTGGGGTGGGTAGTGGTTTGGCTGAAGTGTCAACACTACTTTCTCCATGAGGGGAAGTGGTAACCTTCACCTGGGAAATAGTAGGTAGTATTTTCCCCTCCTCTAGAGTGGTAATCTAGTCCAATGTACTAGTCAAGTCCTTCCCCAGGTCAAATTTCTTAGGGGTTTCTAGTAGCTTCAATATTCCATCTGTAAAGGGGTATTCATCACTATCAAAATAAAAACTCACAACCTTTTGAGGTGCAGTGTCCCTCAGAGGAGAGTTAGAGATGCCTTTAATATTTTGTTGCTCCTTCTCGGGAGATTTCAATTCAAAAATCACATGACCCGATTTATTACACTTTTGATAGAAGACTGTGATATTAAATAGAAGTGTTTTATTATTATTATTCTTTAAATTAATTATAGGAGAGGTGGTAGTGATTTCAAATCTTATGGAATTTACAAGTCTTGTGAAGGTTCTACTTAAGTTATTTTGAATTGAAATATTATTGTATACACCCTAAATTGGTCAAAGCAAAGTCAGACTAAAATGAAGCAAGGCAAATCAAGCAATTGAAGATCAAAGCATGAATTAATTGAAATCAAAGCTATTAGATTAATTAAATAAAAAAGATCAAATAATTGCAAAATTGATTTTAATTAATTAATTATATACTTTAAATCAAATTTAATCTAACTCATTAAAGGGGAGACATGGCTAAATTAAATCAATTATTAAATTTATTTATTCTCACCCACCACAAAAGGACAAAAGCTCAATCAACCAATGAGGTGAGAGAATTTGAATCACATGGATCAGTCAAGAGGCTTTTCTATCCCCACCATCCAAATTGCCTTCACTATCTTGATCGTTCATCTTTGTCTCTTTGTCCCAATATTTGAAACCACCAACTCACTCACTTGGTTAACCATGATTTGAATCAACCCTCATCTAACTCATGCTCCTAATCTTGGAAATCCTATAAATAGGAGGCATTCTAAGAGAAATTCATCCCATTTTCATTTGCATCATTACTATAGTTGAGTTTTCATCCATGCTTAAAGTAATTTGAGTTCCTTTTAGCATGACTCTTGCATATTTAGCTTAAATTGCCTCATTTTTCATCATGTTTTAGCATAATTTCACATCATGTAGCTTAATTTGCGCTCTCATTTTAGAGGTTGTCACGTGTAGATCTGAGAGTATTCATAATGTCCATCTAATTAGAGAACCATGAGATGTTTATCAATTCTTTTCAATTCAAAGTTGCATTTAGCTTAATCTTTTATGTTTTTGAGTTGATTTGGTTGAACTAATCCCATGAAGGTATTTCACATACACAGTTTTCAAAAGGAGATAGGTTCAACGTATGGCAGAAGGCCCTGAGTGGGTAAAAAAATTGAATTTCATGGTGACAGATACTCGTACAGAGATCGATAGTATCATTGAAAAAGTAAAAGCTTAGGACAATACAACCCCCATCAGTCAAAAACATGATAGGTTTTTGGTGAATTTGAAAAAAAGGGTAGATTTATGCTTCCTCATAACCAGATTGCACATCAGGACTATTGATTACAGATTTTCCAAACTGAATTGGATTCATTTATGTATACATAGAAATATAAATAAAGAAAAGAAAGATGCTTTTTACTATGCAAAGAGAATGGATTTTCATATTTGTGGAACAATGAAATTCATTATACGTGACTAGAAGCAAATACATGGTTTTTGAACTCTTTTTTTAAGAATTTTGTAATAGACTACATGACATCTCATAAGCAAAGGCAACCAGATACAAATAAATATGAAGGGGATAGGGTTTGTTTCAAAAATGGAAGGTTGAGGCAAAATAGGTACATAACATATTTAGGAAAAATAAGGAGCTACATGACATGGAAAAAAGGGCTTCCTCAGATGCTCAAATTTCATATAGTGAAGCAGTGACAGAGCTTAGGGATTCCTCATCTAAAGACAATGCTCAGTTGAATGGATCAATGGAAACAAGTCCAAATAGGGCCCCTTTAATCCACGTATTATTTCTCACCATGACATCAGTTGAAACAACATTAGACCTTAAGAAAAGCAAAGGAGAAATACCTCACAACACAAAATATAGAGAAAAAAGGGACCCATAAAGAGGAAGTTAAACAGGAAATAGGAAAATGACAACAAAAGAAATTCGACCCTACAATGGAGATGCAAAGAACCAAATGACGGGGACACAAAATCGCTATAGAACTTGTTGCAACAATTCCACAAGAAAATGACATGACTTGTACAACAAAGATATGTTAATATCAAATTTTATGAAGATCTTCTACAAGATCAATTCCATGATCTGCATCAACGAACCCTAATTTGTAAGTTCTCGAGACTTACCCTAGATTTAAAGCTTTTAAAATATCTTATGTTTGAATAATAGGCAGGGTTTTTATAGTTTTTAACTTAGATAAGTCAAAGGGCATATTTTTGGTTCTCTTTCATTCTAAGGATGAGAAAGTTTTATTTATAAAATAAAATCATGAGTATTCAAAGGGTCTAGATTATGTATGAAACCATGTTCTCTAAATTTCCAATCTCAATGGTTTGAAGTTAGATTTTCCCTCGTTTGGGTTCAATTTCATTCTCTTCCTTTTGACTATAGAGAAATCGATCTCGTTGAGGCAATGGATAACCAAATAGAAATTTTTACTAACCATAATATGGATTTCTTTGGAGACCCTTCCAAACCTATTCGAGTTTGTATTTTGCTAGATTTCTCAAAAATTACCCCAAGCGAAATACATATTCCTTCTAAATTTGGCAAGTGGGCTTAGTATAATACTCTAGAAGATGCATAAAATGCATGTGTCAAATGTCATTCCTTGGACCATATTATTTCACTATGTCCCCTTTCAAACGAATTCAAAGGGCATAATTTGCATTTGCACCAATATCCTAAATCTAGTACTAAAACAATTTTAGAGTCACCACATAACATGATGGTTGATACAACTATATTTTCTCAAAAAGGTAAAGATACAATACAAGAGCTATAAGAGAAGTATGAAAGAACTAAGGATATAATCTTAGTCAATAGGCTTAGATCATTAGCTAGAAAGAATAACCTGCTAAATAATCATGAATCCTTATCCATGTAGTTGTCATTTATTAGCAAGAAAGGAAAATTATACATCATCCCATCAGTTTCCTTAAGACATGTTGAGGTTATGGTCCAACAATTTATTTCTTGCAACCAACAAATGCAAATATTCTTAACCCCAAGATTGAATATTTCAAGTATTATGACAAATATAGTCCCTTAGCGAAAAATGTTACTACAAAAACAATCATATTTCAAAACCATCATAAGTCCTCAAAGAGAATTAGTTGATCATAGTAGGGAAATAAGTGTCAATCAGGGAGGACTCGCACAAAACTTGGACAAGTTGGTTGAGAAACTACTCCTCTCAGTAGCCTCAAATTTAATTAAGGAAATAACATATAAGGTTTTTTGTGAGAAAGGAGATCCCTTGTCATCTCCAGCAAGCCAATCTCTAATACCTTCTATACAACATGGAAAAATCATAGGTAATGAAGATTAAAAAAAATAAGTAGGACCTGTCAAAAACCTAGAACTGCTAACTAAGAAGATTATTTCTTAATAGGATCAGATTTTATTGATGAAATTGTTGATGATACCCTTTTCAATAATGGAGAGTTAATACCCCCAAGAAAGACAACCACAAATAGCTTTTTCCCAAGAAGAACCTGAAAAAAAAAAATTAGAGGTTGAACCATAGGAAATAGTTGAGTTTGATTTCTCTCAATCTCTCTCAATTTCACAAACATTATCTTCATATCTTTTAGAAGAGAAGGCTCCAAGATAAAGAGGGAGGAAACCTAAAGCTTCCAAGTTATTGGATGAGATACAGGTAGGAGTATAGACACCTCTAGATGGTAGATTCTCAAACACTAAAAGACTGAGGAGGGCATGTCGCTCTCCTCAAATATAATGAAAATAATTTTATGGAATGTTAGAGGTATTAAAGCCTTTGAAAAGAGTGCTAGAATCAAACATAAACTTGATGTTTGTAGGGAAAATATTATCTTACTGCAAGAAACTAAGTTATCACAACAAACATACGAGACCTCAATATTGAAATGAGAAAAATGGTCTCTGCTGCATGTCTCGACTCAAGGGGCATTGGGTGACTAAGTAACACTTTGGAAACAAAAATTAATGTCCATGGAAATAATAGAAGAAGCTTATAACTAGCAGTTATCAAATGTGGTAAAATTTGAATTGAAGTTTAAGTTACTCAATGTTTATGGACCTTAAGCTACTCAAGAAAAAGTACAATTATGAGAAACACTAACAAATGTCATCCATAAATTAGGTAATGACAAGGTCATATTGGAAGTAGATTTCAATGCTATAATGACACTTCATGAAACATAAGGTCAAATCTACCCACCACATAAAATAATGGTAGATTTTAGTTCCTTCATCTCAGACAATGCACTTATGGATATTGTGCCTCCCAAGAGTAAATTCACATGGACAAACTGAAGGAAGAATTTCCTAAAAATTGTAGAGAGACTTGATAAGTTTCTAGTCTCACAAAATTGGTTGGTAGCGACATTTGAGGTCTCTTTAGAAATTGTACTTCTTATTATCTTGGATCACTATCCAATTTCCCTTTAGTTATCAGGCCTAAAATCTACAATGACACATAAACCATCTTTGAAATTTGAAAATTGTAGTTTCTTCACCCACTCTTTCTTTCTCCCCTTCACCAATGGTGGGTAAGTGCACCTTTTCAAGGAGGCACAATGAATGTCTAGTTCAACAAAAATCTACAGTATGTTAAAAACCAAATTAAAGTTTGGAATGTGCAAGTTTTTAAAATATCTTCATCTAAAAAGAGGAAATAGCCAAAGGAACTTTCTGAAGTACATGAGTTCATTATTCAACATGGAATGGATTTGAACACTTATGAAAAATAAAATGATCTTCAACAAAAATGGGAAGAATTAGAGAAAAGAGAAGAAATTTATTGGCATCAAAAGTCTAGAGAACTTTGGTTAAGGAAAGGAGCACCAAGTATTTTCATGCTTTAACTTGGATCAAACAAGAAGATCAAATGATATTCTAAATGGAAGTTGCCACATTAGGTAAATTTATTACAAAAACTAATAAAATCCAAGAGGAATGGGTTAGATTATTTACAAATATTCTAGCCCCAACATGGACTCAAGTATCACAACCAACTCAAGAGGAAAATAATTTACTAAGAATAATCCCAAATATTATTTACCAAGAAGATAATTAGAATTTAATGAATTATTTCACACTAGAAGAACTAAGGAAGGTGGTGTTCTCATTCCCACTAGATAAAGCACCATGCCCAAATGGGTTTACAAGACTATTTTATCAAAAGTGTTGGGATGTCTTGGGGTTTGACCTTCTTCTAGCATTGGAAGAATCAAGGAATCAAGGCATAGTGCTGACAATTTTTAATGTTGCAAATATTTCCATATTTCCAAAGATGAATAAGCCCAAGATATTTTCTAACTTCAGGCCCATATCATCAAGTAACACAATGTACAATTTTTTTACAAAGGTAATATATTTGCAACTTCAACACCTCATCCCAAAATTCATATGACCAGAACAAGGAGATTTTGTCCCATATATATAAACAACCGAAGGTGCATTGCTTGCACATGAAGTGCTTCATTCAATCAAACAAAATAACTGTGTTGCATTAATTGTTAAGATGAACATGATGAAATCTTATAATAAGGTAAATTGGAGCTTTTATAATGAAAGTGATTCATAAATTTAGTTCTTTTAATAAATGGTGCAAGTGGATACTATATTTTCTTTATGGAGCCAAATTATCAGTCATAATTAATGGATCACCTCCAGGGTTCTTTATTGTCACACAAGGAGTTTGACAAGGAGACCCTTTATCACCTTTCCTTTTTATCATTATGGCTAAATATTTGAGTCGAATAGTTAAGGATAGACACAATAAAGGACTATGGAAAGGTGTACACATTTCACATATAGGAATTTCCATTAGTCATACTTATTTACTAATGACACCTTATTATTTGGAAAAGAAGCTATCCTAGAAGCTAAACTAATTAGAAAACTCCTAGATTTATACTCTATAGTGTTTAGCCAAAAGATAATTGCACATAAATAAAAAATTTATGTTTTTACTACTAGGAAGTGATTAAAAGAAAGATCATTCAAATTCTACATTTTCAGTTGGAAGATCTTCCTTGCACATACTTAGGAATCTCTTTCTTCATGGGAGCAAACAAAACATCTATTAACCAACTGATGGTGATGGTGATGGTGATGAAGATCGAGTTCAGAAGAATACAAGCAAGTAGAATGATTAGATTAGTTGTTATTTTGTCATTGATGTCAAGCAATTGATTTCTGGTTTATATTAAGTTGCCATATCAATCAGAGATAAAATTAATTGGGAAGATAATAAAGATCAGACAATGATGAGGAAGTATTGGTATAATTGTTTTTACTTAACATTTGATGTTGTTAAGTTGGTATAGCAGGGAGGTCAAGTCGGTAAAGGTAAAAACCTAGTTACCGAGCAGTGAAGTGTTAGTCAGTCAAGAAAAGCAAAGATAGTCACCGAGAGAAGTTGACAACCGAGCAAGGTTAGTTACTAAGAAAGGTTGGTAACCGAGCAAAGTCAGACACTGAGTGAAGATAGTCACCTAATTCACCGAGCATGAAATAGAGTTTGAACATATATTGGATTCAAGGATCAAAATGAATTAAATGTGAAGGCACAAAGATCAAGAAGATGCTAAGGATGAAGGCGGAGTTTGTTACAAGATTAAGCGACAAAAAGACAGTTGTGAGTTCCAAGAAAAGTGCAAGTCACGAGGCAAGGTTAACTACCTAACTAATTTGCACATACATTGTATTAGTTCATATGAGATTATCTGATGGCTGAGCGCAATTGAAGGGAAACCTAATCAATAAGATTAAGAGGCAAAACAAAGGCCTATATATTGATGATTCTATATGTTTATACAAAGATGTTGGTGAATTGAATAGTTGAAGAGCTACCAAGCATAATAGTGAAAGAGTTGGAGAACCAATCCAGAGGAGATACTGATGAGGTATTGATGCTAGTAAGTTTCAAAGAGAGAACAAGGGATCTGATCAAGCAAGGGATAGTTTCAATATCATAGGTCAAATCAGTACACTATTGCTTACAAATATTTGTATCAGAAATCTCTTAACTGAGTGGACTTAATAATTCCTTTTTGTAAATCTTTGTGAAAGGTAACATTCTAGGATAAATATTTAAGCCCTCTGACTAGGCCACTCCTAATAGGGTGAATATCTTAACATGCCTGAGGTAAATCCCCTAACAGGGTCACATCTAACAAATGTGCATTGTAATATTTAACTGAATTGGCTCTTAACCGAGCATACTTCAAAAGAGTATTTCTTTTTGTGGGTGACAAATCCCATTAAGGTTTTTCCCAAATTTGGTTTCCTCATTAAATTCGGTGTTACATGTGATTCTTGTTAAATTTGAATGTTATTTTCTTATGTTATATTTTGTTTATCAAGTTTGTGAAGTGTTTACAAGATTCGATTGTTGTTTTTATTTGAATCACCGAGTTGAATGAGAGGTTTAGTTTTAAAGTGTTAAAGTTTCAATATTTTCTAATTCACCCCCCTCTTAGTAAACCACAATCAGTAGGGTAAACCAACAACATTGTGCTATTCAAAATTCATAAAAAGGATCACATCCTAAGTCTCTACATGGAAAGAAAGATGGTCAGCTCTGTCAAGATGCATTATCGTAATAAAATTAGTTCTACTTGCGTTCCCCAATTATTTCATTGTAGTCCTTAAAGCCCGAAAATTAATTTTAGATTTGGTTGAAAAACTAATAAGGAGTTTCCTTTGGCATGGAAACATGGATAATAAGAAAAATGTTCTTTTAATTTCTCTTGAAGGCATGTCTACAAACAAATTAAAAGGACCAGTCGACATTCACAATGTATCCAATTGAAACTTAGCTTTTGGGGTTAAGCTAGTTTGGCAAATATACTCAAAATATGAGTCTGGATGGTTCAAACTTATACAAGAAAAATATTTAAACAACAAAGACCGTACTATAATACTCACAATATCCAATCCCCCAAACACATTTTCAATGTGGAATTTTATAATGTCTAGTAGTAAAGTTATTACTTCTTATATCTTATGGCAAGTGCACAATGGTGAACTTTGTTCATTTTTGGAATGACTCATGGAATGACCTTTCCCCATTGAAGGGAACTCAAGAATTAAAATCAGAAATCCCAACCTTGTCACATAAATAGGGAACAAAATTAATAGACTATGTCATTCAGTGGATGTGGCAATAGGAAGAGCAATTTAGAAAGATTTCAATAACATGCAGATTACAATAGATCAAAAAACATTTCATCACATATTAGCAAAGATAATAGTATTCATGTCAAACAATCCTGATATAATCATCTAGGAACCATCACAAAATAGATGTTATATTATAAAGAAAATTTATCAAGCTATTCTCATTAGGGAGTGACAAACACAATCATAAAGAGCCTACTGATTCATCTGGAATAACATGATCACAAAAAAAATAGGAAGCTTTGCATGGCTAGTTATGCACAAGAGGATTTTAACAAGTGAGATACTATCAAGATTAGGCATTTCAAGACCCTTTAAATAAATCCTTTGTGATGAAGAGATAAAAGATGTTGATCATCTCTTCTTACGATTCCCCTTCACTCAAAAATGCTTGAAGTTTGTATTACTAAAAATTGGTTTTTACACCCCCTTGCCAAGAACAATGTGGGAATTCTTTCAAGGATGACCAATGTTACACAAAGTATTCTTTATTGCATGAATTTGATCTGTTATACCAGCCACAATAATCTAGTCTATATGGTGGGTGCATAATAAGCACATTTTTAGGAAAATTTCTTCTCCACTTTCAGCGGTTCAAGGATTCATTAAAAAATCCATTTTAGAATTAGTCAATGCATATGTTCACAACTATAAAAATTGTATATCTCTCTTCATATCCTAGGATAAAATCTTATTAAAAACATGGCCAGGAATAAAATTTCCATTTAAAGGTGCATTTCATTAGGGCCCCAAGGAAAAAATTGATAGGATGCCCATTAAATGGGTTCCCTCATTCCCAAATTTCTTCAAACTGAATTTTGATGATGTGTCAAGAAGAAAATCAAGCGTGTATGAATTTGGCATTTTACTTCATGATTTTAATGGGGGTATTGAAGATGGCTAGATCAATTGATCATTCAACATAAACAAATAACATGATCTCTCTCGCATGGTGTAATGCTTACTAGGAGTCTACGTGTTTCTAATATTCATATTGAAGGGGGTTCACTTGTAATAATAAGTGCATGCAAAGAAAGGTATTTTGATAACTAGAGATTGAAATACATTCTCCAAAGTGTTTAGGATATGATAGAAAATTATACCACTGTTTATATCTCACATACATATAAAGAAGGAAACAAATTGGTATATCAATTAGCGAACTTAGGTAGTCAAAAGAACGAAATCCTTTTAATAGAGAATGATGCATTGCTTCAATAATTTCCAAATTTAGTAGAGATCCTAGCTAAAAATGCTAACTTTAGAAAAGTTTAAATATTTTATGAAAATCTAAAAAATCACCAAAGTATTAGCTATCTCTAGGTACAGATACACAAATCCACATAGATCTTAAGTGGTGTTTTATTAATGATAGTTAATCATGAAAGCTCAAAATCTTATATAATGTGTAGTCATTGTGGATTTCAAAAATCTAAATAACATCAAATTTTTAGTGACACTCATAAATTACATCAGCTCCAACGATGCACGAGGCACAAAATGTTTGACATACATGTGGGAAATTATTTCCCAAAGGAGTAGCTCTTCATCACCCATGTTGCAGGCATGCAGTTTAAAAGTTAACAATTTTTTTTTTGAAGTGCAATAAGGTTGTGGTACAACCCCATATCAGGCTCGCAGTGTGAAATATGCTTGTTGCGTGTGATGGGGTAGTATGACACTCCAGACATAATAAATCGGCGAAAATAACCTTGGACACAATAACCTCATCATAATAACCCAAGGAAAAAATAACCCAGGGTCATAATACCCCATGGATAGAATAACCCGTGGTCAAAATAACCCATGGACTAACACAAAGAGGGTTAGTACTCAGGGCCAAAGGCACTCCCAAGCACCAAACTAGCTCGCAGATACACAAATGAGAAGCTCAAACACAAAGAAGGAGAGAAGGAATGCAAATAATTTTCATTAATTCATCAAACATCATACATGCCAGGTTGTAAGGCCTTCCCAGTTATGGCCAATATAATCTGACAATATTACAAAATAGTCCTCATACATGCAAGCATCACAAACCCTAGATCTCCAAAATTACTATACAAAAACCTCCCAAAAACTACCTCTAAACTAAGAATAGAACACTAAATTTATACAATAGGCTATTGAAAAGGTCGGCCCCAAAAGATCCTAAAGATCCAACAAATGAAACAACAAATACCAAGATTTAGGTTCACACACATCCCAATGAGAGATCTCAAATTAATGTTACTACCAAAATTAAATGCAGATGTCATCCCAAAGATTAAAAAAAATAAAACACACTCAGTGAGACAGGAAATAGGAAAACCACCGAGCCACCAAGATCGTTTGGTGAAACCATGCCAAGAATAGTAACCGAGTTTGGTCGGTGAAACAAAACAAAACCTTCAACTGAGAACTCCATAGTAGTTACCAAGCAGTCTAACGAAAGTCTCCAACAAGATACTGAACTCAAAACAAACATATTTTTTGTTTGATACATGATTGCTATGAACCCAAGATGCTCTTGCATCATGGACAAAATAGCATGTGGTCATTTTAGATCAAGCTAGTAAACTAGAAATGACATAAAATTAATTAGAACATTAGAATTTAGATCTTGTAGAAGGAATTAAACCAAGTTGAGAGAACATTTTAAACGGAGGTCGTGGAAACTACAAAAGTGAAATAATATTGAAACCAATCATGCATATAATGCATATGGTTCTATATAGAAGGGATTACTATGAATGATTGCATCCCCAATGTTTTAAGTGTGTATTTTTTTCCAATTCTTATGCCAAATTTTTTCTCCAATTTGCATTGTTATCTCTTCATGTGCCCACATGAGCATAAATAGTCAGAAAAACTATTTATTAAACTAGATTATAAATATGATTACAAGGAACACAAACAAGCATGACAAAATATTAAGTAACATTAATCTTTAAGATATTTAAAAAAAAAGGGATTGTGAAAAATTTCCAAATGTCATTATTTGGGGATGTTCTTTTTTGCATTTAAATCTCAATGCTTGTGCGGGAAAGTTCAAGAAGAAGGTCTAAAAACACGTTACAATGTTGATAGGGTATTTGAATTTGAGATCAAGAAACTTGTTGAATTAGCTTTCATGCCTCAAATAGATGTAATTGATGTATTTGAAACACTTCTCCAATCTCCTTATTAAATAGAACACAAGGAGACTTTGCAACCCATAATTAATTATTTTGAAGATACATGGAATGGAAAACTAACCAGAAGAGGCAATATACAATCACACAAGTTTACAATCATACAAGTCTCCAATCACAATATGGAATTGCTATTCAACTATTGATGATGATCTTCCCAAAACCAATAATATCATTAAGGGATGACACATAGGATTTAGTGAATTGCATCAAGCATCACATAACTTAGTCTAGAAATTCATCAAAGTACTGAAAAAAGAATAGGGTCTCCAAGAGAATAAAATATATAAATATATGGATCGATACACTAGGAAACCAAGCAAGAAAATATATTGTGAACTCAAATAAAGACTAAAAAGACTAGTTGATGGTTATGAAAACTATAATATTTTAGACTATATAAGAGGCATCTCTCATAATTTGACACTTTAATTGAAAATTTGAATAATAAAGTTTTTTAGCAACATACATGTAATTTATAAATTTTGTTTTCCTTTCTCTATATTCTTACGGGGATATTTTGTCCATGGGTTATTCTGAACATGGGTTATTTTAGCTTGGATTATTATGACCCTGGGTTCTTTTTTCCTTGGGTTATTGTGATGAGGTTATTTTTTCCAGGGTTATTTTGGTTGGGTTATTGTGTCCTACAACCTATTGCTATGATGGGGGTTTTGTTTGATGTCCTTTGGAATCCTTTTTCAATATTCACATTAATGCACTTTAGCTTGCATATGCACAAAGTGTCATATAAACACTAAAGTGGGGGCTAAATGTAGCATTGTAAATTGTAAGAGCCTTGCCAAGGTGTACAATTTACACTTATTTAGCACTCATTTTATTATAATTCATTTTAGCATGCATCATAGAACTTCATTTTTATTTAATTAACTAATATATTTAAATTATAAATCCTTTATTAATTCAATCACTGTAGCGACCCCTTTATTATAGGTGTGTCACTTTAATTATTTCATCCATTATGCATTTATAAACAAGCCCTCTCTTGATCAAATTTATATGAGGGCCCCTTTAATCATATGTGTGCCCCTTTAATTATTTCCTCCAATTATATTCAACTAATAATAAATTCAAAACACAATCCCTTTATTAATTGAATTTCATCAAATCTCTATGAGGAACCCTTAATTATGGGTGTGTCACTTTAATCATTTCACATATTTGATTATTATTTACATACATTGGGCCTATTTCATCATGTGTAGCCTTTTGTATTCATCTTGATATTAAACCTTTATTTCATGTGCATTTTCAATATTCCTATTTCATAGTTGACTCTCGTTTTAAATTTTTGCCTCATTTACTTGGAGCAAGGCGCCTTGTAAGGAAAAAGGTGAGATAGGCTTCCCTAGGCCTCAGGAGGCACCTCATTCCCACCAATTATATCCCAAATTTGAGTTGGAGAATGGTTACCTAGTTTTAGCAAGATTCCTAAATCCTCGTCAATCTTCTTCGGAGTTTTAGACCTTGAAATTGCTTTAGAATCTTATAAAATCAAAGCTATCTCACTTTGTGTTGGAAATGGAAAACAATTGTAAAGACTTGGCTAAACAATTCAAAGACCTCTAATGACATGAAAATATCCACATCAAGGATTTCAACAATTGTCAAGATTGAAGTTATCATCATCAATAATCAAGCATTAACATGAAGCTTTCAAGGGATTATGAAGATGAAAAGATCACTAATTAATAATTGGATTGTACTCCTCCCTTTGGGTTGGGTATTATTTCATGTTATCCTCAGATCTACACTTTCAAGTTTCATATTTGAATTCAATCATTGTAAAATACATTATTACAAGCATATTTAATTTAAATTTCGTATAGTGTTTTGCTCTAACACACTTGAGAGGATCTTTAATTTATACACTTTAGTTGATTGAAATATTAGACACAATTGTTTAAGAGCACACACACAATTCCTATTTTCCAATATCAACTATTTTTGGAGGTGGAAATCACCAAAGAGAGGGTTGACTAAAGAAAACCCCTATATAGCCACACAGGTTCCAAATTTAATTCTAATTGTGAAAATAGGTTCCTAAGGTCCATATGGTCTTAGATATGAAGTTTAAAGAAAAGTTGCAGAGTTTGTGGTGCCTCCCAGGGTACGGGGTGAGCTCAGTCACCCTGTACCCTTTAGGGCACCTTAGTCATGCTAGAATTAGCCTAGATTTGGAATATATCTAGGTATGGGTCTTAGGAAGATAGATATATAATCTTACTAGGTTCTCAATCCATTATGGCTGGGAAATCTGCAAGTTGAGTTATAAGTTGCACAAACATCCCCCCTTATTCACGTATAGGCTATTTTGGTTTTGTAATTTGTTAGTTTAGAAAAAAATCAATAATCATATCATTCATTCGTAAAAAATAAAGGAATAGGGGCCCTAACACAACCCTAAGAGCATATATACTAAGTTCCCTTTTTTGAGCAAAAGGGGTGGTACAACCATATTTGTCTTCATCTCTTGGTGGTCTCATTTCCAATGTGAGTTGGATAAGAGGACCCTTCCACTTTTCTATACCTTACTATTTGTTATCAAACTTTTCTTCCAAAGTGAAAAGAAACTTATGAAAGCATTGGAGAAAGATAGAAAACTAAAACATAATACGATCCTTTGTTTAGAATAAGGATTAATGTGGAATATTTATAGAAAATGGAGGAATAATTATATTTAATGAGTAATAATTTAAGATAATCTCTATGAAAGGGAGAAATGGGATAAAAACCACCCCATAGGGATTATATAAAACATTTGTGTGATACTTGAAAGGGGCATGTAAAGCACTCAAATAAGAACATAGTTTGGTGTATATGGACATTGGAGAAGGGGACACATTGAGTGTGTCCAACTTGGGGTACAAATTGCACCCAATATTGTCCTAGCCAAGGATTTTGTGTGAGTAAACACACATTCTTTAGTATGATTAGGCATGCTGCAAGTAGGCACATTTTTTTACACTAATTCTCAAACATGTTTCATAGCTATGAGAGCCATTTCCCTTGAAATCTTCTTGGAGTGAGAGTGACCTTTACAAGTGTTGTGATTCAAATAAATATTAAACTTATTATTATTTAAATACATTTATAAATATAAATGAGATGAAGTATATTTGTTTGAACAAAATTATTATTGAGTAGATAGTAATGAGGCAGTTATCTTTATAACTTGTGATTCTCTATGGGCAGGATAATTCATTCAATTTGGCATAAGCATTACCTAATATATACATTTATGAAATTGTTACATGCACCTGTAGATAAGGCATAATATGATAGAGAAAATTCCACTATATTAATAAGTTAGGAATTTATGCTGACAAAGAAAGTAACTTATCATGTCTATTTTTTAGAGAGGATTATTATATTATGTAGTAGTATAAAGCTCCTAATATGGTCAGATGTAGGATTGGCAGATTATCTCAGCTGCTATTTTTTTTAATTAAATTTGGTTGCAAAGTTGCAGATTTGTGTCGTTGATTTTATAGGTTTGAAAGGTTGCTTTATAAGGATAATTGGGAGTCTTATTAGAGAATAAGCACTTTCGTATTTTTTTAGAGAATAAGCACTCAAGACAAGGACGAAGATCAGAGAAGAAGAAATCCTTCATTTAAAACATTTCTTATTGTATCTAAACTATTATGGTAGAATGTCATCTTAATGTATTCAAATTCAAATTTAGAAATTAGGTTTTGCTTTTTTACTGGCTACAACCATAGGTTTTCTTCCTGGTTCTTTCCTGTCGGTATGCTCTTTTGAACCAGGACTTCTATAAAAAAAAATATTAATAATAAAATCTCGAGTACAGCTGACTATTTGTTCCTTTTTATCATATTAATATTGTTGGATGTCAAAAAAACCATGGAGCGCGATGGGCGGGAAGAACGTTGGAGGCAACGGTCACCTACAACTTTCTGAGTAGAAGCAAAGAACCACAATGGAGGGATGTTTTCAAGAAATGTACGGGTTTTTATTACCGCTCAAAGTATGGGGAGACTTGGCCTCTTAACAAAAGATTCCAGTCAAAGTTTCAAACAACCCCTCCAACTTTCAGGTCAAGAAATGATTATCCCAGCCGTAAATGGACACAAAAACTGATCTAGAATGGAAGGAAAAGGGAGAATATGGATTTCAGACAGACACAGAAAGGGGATTACATGCATCTTGGGAATATTTTTGACTTCAGGAAGATAGAGAGAAAGTTTTATAGACCAAAACAATCTAAGGAGACAGAGGAGTTGAAGAGTTTAGGCAGTCAAAGGAAAACCTCACCGGATAATATCAGGTATGAGATAACCTCCACTATTCAAATGTCTGACTCCCATTGGAAAGAAGCCACCATTTCCTTACAGGAAAAATCTTTTTTCTTTAAATGTCTAGGGCCATGGCCCTCGGTTAACACTATTAGATCATGGTGTAAAGTTGTGTGGGGGGATGGATGCCAACTCAAAACCCTAATGAATGGTTTCTACTTAGGGGTTTGTTCCACAAAGGAAGATAAGGACTAGATTATAAAAAATGGCCCTTACCTCATAGAGGGTCGAGGCCTTTACCTGAAGGATTGGGAAGTAAATTTTGACCCACAAAATGAAAAAATAAAGGAATATCTGCTATGGTTAAGCTTGCACAACCTCCTAGTGGAATACTGGGGCGATGAAACCATAAGAAAGATAGGAAGTATCATAGGAACCTTTTTAAAAGAGGAGGAAATGAGAAATGACAAGGATGCGTCTATCCATCCCCGTATTCTGGTCAGTTTGCAAGAAATGACCCAATACCGGATACAGTAACCCTGGGAGTAGATAAAGGGGTCTGGAAATAGAGAATCACAATATGGAGGGATGAGGAGAGGATGGGCATTTCTCAAGAAAGTGATGAGAAAGTTGTTGAGCATTGTGTTTACACAAGCCAACTTTCTAGGATCTCGAGGTTCGATTTCCTCTCTTGAAAGAATAACAAATTTATTCCCACGGTTCTCCAGGGTCAGGTCACAACCTGCTTGGTTACTCAGTTGAAGATAAATGTGAATGTTCATGAGGAGGCCTTTGCTGCTACGTTCAAGACATCAAACATCAAAACAAACTTTAGTACTATTTTTGGGGTTTTCTGTTTTAACAAGATTTTCAATTAACCAAAAGTGCAATTTTGTATTTCAAGATGATTACTTTAGATTAACACAAAATTCAAAGGAGCAAGGTAACAAGAAGTAAAGAAAATTACTAACAGGAAATCCTACAGAGATAAACTGTTGTAAACCCTTCCTTTCAAATTTAATGGTGGGGAGATTTGGAACAAACCCAAGAGGTATAAATCAGACAAAGTCACAATTCTATACCCAATGGATGCAAGCATTTGGAGAGAAGATAAATTCACTTGTGCAAGATCTTCAAAATCTATCAAATCGTGAAGCCACCAAGATGTGCGCACCCACGAGATAGATTTATTGTTAAGCCCAATAAATGATCCCTTCCACACATTCATCATAGCAAGGTAGATAGACAACAACAAACTCCAACTAAGGTAAACGTGAATTCAAAACACAACAAAACACAAGGCTCTTTGAAAATAATGAATAATGTATGCACAAATTCACCAATTCACATAAATGACAATAATTAACACACCACTAATGAAGTACCAAATGAAGTTCTTTATTGCATTAATAATTTGACCCTATTACATTGATTTGATTATAATATATAGATTTTTTTTATCTACCAACTCTGAATGCCAAAATTAGGGCATTAGAGAGTTTAAATTTATGAAAATTCTTCCTTGGAATATTCACCTAGAGGTTCTTCTTGAGGTGGAAAATGATAGGGGACCCTTATTCCTTCCAAAACAAACTCAAGTTAACCATCAATCTGATCTAGAGTTCAACTGCCATGCAAAAAAATGAGCTCGCTGGAAACACACAGAATTTCGGCCCCCGACCTCTACTTTGAAGTTTTTAGTGCCCAAAATTTGATAAGGGTCGAACCAACCCTGAGGGTTTGAAATTTTTAGCCCTTTCGGAGGCTGAAAGGCCAAAAAATATGGAAGGCCAAAAGGCCAAAAAACTGGGAGGCCGAAAGGCCAAAAGCTGCATTGTCTGAGGAGGGCCAAAAGGTCAAAACCTGTCTTTGGTTAAAATTGCTAAGTGTTAAAACTATTTTTTCCAAAAATTCTCAAGGGGTCTGAGGAGTCACTTTGGGAATACTTTTGGGTGTGTATCCCAAAGCCTCTATATGATCTCCTAAACTTCTTCATAGTTTATCTCCTTCCTTTTTACCTTGTTGACCTTTCATTCTTGCTTCTCTTTGGATATGGTCAATTCGAAAGCGAAGAACTAGATCTCCTCTTCATGTTCTGACATCCTTAACATCTCTTCTTTTGAATAGAATAGTTGTTTTAGGGCCTCCTTGGTATTGATGCCTACCAGAATGTCCCTAAACTATTGGACCACTTCTTCTGATGGTCGTGGGATATGTTTATCTTCGTCTCGGTACAAGTCGAGGCCAATCCTAGTGAAGAAAACATCTATTTCTTCTACCCATTCCAAGACCTCTTTCTATTTCTCCAATATGGAGGCTTGACACTTCTTATAGACCTTAATGATCTTGGCCTAGTCATAACCTAAACCCTAAATACAACCCTAACCATTAGAAGAACCTAAACCTTTATCATAACCATAATACCAATCAAAATACTAACTCAAAATATAATACTAACCATGATGTAAACTCCAACCCTGATGATAATCGTAATCCTAAGCCCTGAGCTGTAATCCTAACCCTAATCTAAACACAAACCTAAACCATGATACTAGCCATGATGTAAATCCTTACACTAACAATAATTATAAACCTGACCCTAATCTTAATCCTAATTGCAACCCTAAACCCTAACCATAACCAAAACACTAACCTAGCCATAATACTATAAATAATATAAACCCTAATCCTAACCTAAACCCTAGCGTTAAACCTTTATTTTTACCCTAACCCTAACCATAATTCAAAAAATAATTTTAGTGCTAAACCCAAATCGTAACCATATCATATTCCTAAATATAACTTTTACCCTAATATAAATCTTAATCCAAACCCTAACCCTATTCCTTAAGTATAAGCACAATTATAACCCTAATTGTAATCATACCTCTAACCCAAATCTTAAACCTAACAATAATTGTTCAAGCCTTTCCTTAACAATACCCTAAACCCTAACCCTAACTATGATTCATATGCTAAACTATAACCATACCCTAATCCAAACAATAATTGTGAACCCTAAGCATAATCATAACTATAACCCTAAGAATAACCCAAACCCTATCTCTAACTATTTTTCTAAAATACGAATGACCCTAAACGTAATAAAATCACTAATCTAAAATCTAAACCTATCCTTATCCCTAAGCATAATTCAAACCACAACCTTTACCCTAAACCCTAACCAAGCCCTAATTCAAACTCTAACCCTAATTGTACTTATAACCTACACCGTAATTATAATGATAATTCTAAGAACTACACTAACCATACCCCAAACCCTAACCCAAATAATGATATATACCCTAGAACACTAATTGTAATCCCAATTCTAAACATAAACCCTAACCCTATGTCTAACTTGAATACTCACTCTAGCCCTAACCATGATGTAAACCCTAATTTTAACCATAATAGTAACCCTCACTCTAACCCTAACCATAATTATTACTTGAAACCTATTTATAAGCCAAACCCTAATCCTAACCTATTTTGTATATAGGGTATATAATTTAAAAACACCTAAAAAAAATTGAAAATAATAAATAATAAATTTTTTTTTAACACTAACCTTAACAAATAAAAAATCAAAAAATGTCATCCATGTTGCGTTGCGACTGCTACTAGCTTATATATACTTATATATATAATACGCCCAGACTAATCCTTCTCGAGGCGCCTATTTTTATCGAATTGCAAGGTTTGTGTCAGCGTTAGAGTTGATGAAAATAGGCGCCTCTAGAATGATTAGTCTCGGCGTATTATATATGTAAGTATATATAAGCTAGTGGAACCTCATTCAAAGATCACCTCTTTTTCCAAGTTGTAAGACCACTTAACTATTATCACAAGGTGAGAGGTCAAAATCATAAAAATGATAACTTTGTCATATTGAAAAAATATCATATATAATAACTTTGTAATCCCAATTTCATGATGATGAATCAATCAGAGAGAAGTTTTCTTTGGAACTAACTCAGAGATCCATAAGAATAATTATTCACATGGAATAATTAACATATATCCCACATCAAATCAAACTTAACAAAGGCACTTATGAACATGCAATCTAAAGTTGAGGTACTAATAAACGTGCAATCTAAAAAGTTATATCTATGTACATGACAAGCCTAACTACTTTTATATTATGATTTTTTTAAAGCTTGGAGACAACCAGAAAAAACAAAGGAAACGAAGTTTGTTCTAAAATCCCGCAGGATATCGTACTCGCAAACGTTTGGATGGAATTTTTCTATCCTTGGAAATGACTGGATATGACTATTCGTGTGAAATAAATAAATAAATTTTAACGTTCATGAGGCTAAAGTATGTTCAAATTAGTTGTATTTGTGTATTTGTACGGACTTATTAGTGAACATCTCCTAATTTTTTTGGGGAGATATCTTTTGTATGCATGACAAAAGTTCTTATTTTCAGTTTTTTTGGAACCACATGTTTATATTCTCAGTTTTTTTTTGGAACAACATGTTTATATTGCTCTTCGTCTCATAGATTGATGGTCTCGTAGAAATCATTAAAAATCATTCGTTCATTGTTCTTAACTCTTCTATTATACGCTACATAGATTTTTTCTGAGAATTATTATAGTTTTATCATTTAATGACTTTTATTTTCTTGATAAAATGTTTTTTATTGGCAAATTGTGACATGTGGGACCACTCTCTTATATTATATAATAAAATAAAATAAAATATTTTTGCAAGAGGATAAATAGACACAAATGGTGCCTACAACTAACCACCAAATAGGGGAGCAAGTATTGCAAGAGCGGGAATGGGAACTACGAGTGAAACCCTAGAGGAGGATGGTGGTGGCGAAGGGGATGGGATCGATGGATCCTTGGTTGTTGTTAATGGTTGTCGTGGGTCTTTCACCTTAGTTTCCTTGTGGGTATAGGCTTTGATAGCTCCATTTCTGTTGGAAGAGGCTGGTCTACGGTGAATGATGATGTTGGCGCTGACTATTTTGTAACGATGATGGTGTTGTTGGTGTTATTGTTACTCATGAAGTTCTAGTTGTTGGTAATGTGGTTGGAGGTGAGGTTGAGGTTTCGTGCAAAGAGGAAAAAAAAATTTCTTCATCCCCATCTTCATTTGATTTCTCATTTTTTAATAGGGATGACCTAGATGAAGAGGATGAGCTCCTGTTGAGTATCTTTTTAGAAGCGGGTTTGAAGGAAAATAAGATGGTTGAGGTGCTTATAGTTGAGGTCATGGATAGTGATCATTTCTTTGGTATGAGAAAAGGGTTTTTTATCCCCTTCTTTTGACATTTTTTCTTCCTACAAGGATCACAAAGTTTCAAAATGTTCAATACCCTTTTATTTCGCTCGGGAAAGAAAGTGAATTCTAATTTGAGGTTGTTGACGATGTCGTTTCACCTTTTGATAAGTTGGAAGACTATGTTGGGAAGGCATCAAAGGATGTTGTTTCTCCTTTGGAGTGTGTGAAGGATATATGATTTTTGATGTTCCTACAAATATTGATTCTTTCCCTTTGGTTGATGTTCTCGATCCAAACTTTGTTGTGAGTTTTGTTCTCCCTGTGGTTGTTGCTTCTTCTTTGTTGGTTGATGTTCTTGAACCTACCCCTATTGTCAGCTTTGATGTTGTTTTGGTTGTTACTTCTTCTTTGTTGGTAGTTGTTCTTGATCTTATCCCTAAGGGTGTGGAGGAAGTCTATTTTGTTGGGAGTTCCATTAGGGTTATTTCTCTTGTGGATATGGGGGATGTGCAACACAAATTCACATTGATGTTCTTAACTCTATTATTTTTGAATCATCTGCTTGGCTTAGGAGCTCGATTGTTGGGAGATTTTATAGAAATTGACCCAACATTGATAAGCTATGATATGAAACAAAAGTTAAACAACCGAAGATGTAAGTTTAAGATACTAGGTGTGAATATGTCCTAAAGTGAAACTAGATAGGTAATATGTACCTTGTTCACACCAACAATCATGACATTACTTTATATATCCCATTATTTTTTATGATGGATTTTATTTCTTTTAGGGTCATCTTCATATTATTATCTTGCCCATATTGGGGAAATCATCTTTACACACACTATATATTCATGCTCATTTTCTATTTATTTATGCTTACATGCTTAGTTCCATTAACTTGATTACATACTTGTTATGCATAAATGACTCTTATCCAACCTTAATGGTCATCCCTGATGGTTTTCCAACCTTGTACTTTGATTCTTATCTCCAATAAATATGATCTCTTGCGTTTGTGATATGGTTCAATACTTTTTTTTGCATGCTTACATGTATTATTTACCATGTTTCCCTCTCCAATTCATTGCATAGTATGTATGCATCCAATTAGAAGAAAACATACATTATAGAATACTTTTTTGATTTTTAGATTTCAAATAGTTTCGTGTGATAGATAGAGACTCATGACTATAACCAAAAGGAGATTGACCATATGACATTACTCCAACATTCTACGATTTATTGCATTGCAACAACATATGGAGTTGTATCACATTCCATGGCTACATCATATGAATCTTTATCATGTGCCACATCGTAGTAGTTTTTATCACATTGCCATACCATGTGGAGTTTTATCAAATTGCCATATCATATTGTTTTTTATGCATCATGTACAACCCCATAATGAACTACCATAACGCTTAGAGTATTTTATATCATTTTTTTATAGGAAGTATTCTCGATTCCTTCTCTCTTTATTTCACATTTCCTAGATAGTTAAAGAAACTTGTAATTTGTGCTTATTCCGATGAGGTGGTAGATGCTACGCATTGCATATTTTTGTTCCTTTATAGAATTTTGTTGGGACCTTTATACGAAGGAGACTAGAAGAGGAATTCATAAATAATTGAACCTATATATTTTTAGAGTAGAAATGAGGCAAAAAATAGATTTATTTAGTACCATTCATATGTGTCTGTTGCATTATATTTATAAAATATATTTGCGACATATAAATTATCAGATTGTAAAGGAATGTAACAATTATGTAATCATTAGTATATATTGTTCTTATAAAAAAAGTTGTTTATCATAATTATAATCTATGGAAGGTTTATTTTAGATATTATATATTGAAATGTTTATTATTTAATTAACCTTATTTGACCCAACCACATTCTTTTATTAATGATATTTTCCGTATAAAATTAACAAACTATTTTAATAAATCTATTTAAACTATAAAATTGATTGCATATAGAGATGATTAAAAGGACTACATAAATAAAATATAGCATACATAATATTAGATTGAAAAGGTAAAATTAAAAAGGATATATCTGAAAATAGTTTATTTATTACCATAAATAAATCAACTTTGAAAATAGGATATTCTTGATACAAAGAAAATAAATTTTAAAAGAAATTATTTCCCATCTTTTTAAGAAAGATTATTACAGAACAATATTTTCTTATATGACTAAAATTTTAGATTGAATATTTCTTTCAGTTTAGGAAGTATGTTGTTGTTTATGGTGATTCTTGTCAACTTCTCAAAAATATTACAATTTTGTTATTATTAATAATAAAGAGTTTTTAATCTATAAGGGACATAAGGGAATCACATATAATAAAGATTTTTTTTCAAGTGCATGCCCTAAAAATAGGGATGCATAAAACAACCAAAGCATACCATCTCACAACTTGGACTACACCATTAAAATACATGCCAAACCCATCCTAACATGGGTCGTAGAACTTATTCAAATTCAAGAGTTTTACATTTTCTTGAATGATCTTAGTGCATTTGGAGAGTTTACATTCTCTTGAATGATCTTAGTGTCATTTGGAGATTTTGTTGAGAGTATTTTTATTGTTTTCAATATGAGAAGAATTTAAGTCTACTGGCATATTTCATCGCTTAAAATTGATGCCATTCTTCTTCTTGCCATGTCGTAGATTTTTTATTTTTTCCCTTATCTTTTTCATGGTTAACATCTTCACATTTTAGAAATAATTTTAATATGGAAAAACTATTGCATGGTAGGCATAAAATGCGTTTGTTGAGAACAATTTAGAAACTTTTAACCAAATGCACAATGTAAGGACTCTGCAACCTTTTCCAGCATCCTCCCACCATCTACCAAAATGAGAGCTTTTGAATAGGTTATGGGCATCTATCAATTAAGGAATTTTGCCAAATACACAAAAATATACCAAGAATTCAAACGAAAAAAAAAAAAAAATTCTCAACTCAAATTAGATCAAAATTAGATGTGTAGCCACTTTCAATCCTTACTCATACCATTAGGGTTGGACTACCTAATTCATTGACCACTTCTGAATCTATATGGAATTAGCTCTTTAATATTTCTTACGAATTCAAATCCTTAAAAGAGATGAATTTTATTATATTCCCATCATAAAATAACCTATTTAGATCAAAGGAACATTTGTGACCAAAAGCATATAAAAGGATTGAAAAGAGATAAAGCCATGTCTTATATGGAAAGCGAATTAATTTTGTCTATCAAACAAGAATCCCTTTGGTGGTCTATTGTTATCACTTCATATGATATCCCAGGTTCTAAAGTTTCTTGGGTTCATACCTTATACCCTATTTTTTCCAGAAGGGAATTAAGAATCTCGTAGATCTCTTTTTAATGAGCACCATAATTCTTTTGTCTTCATCTAAGGCCAAAATGAGATACAGAACTTCTAGTCAATATTATATATCTTTCTAGACCACTATTTATTCTATTCCTGCTTAAATTCTTAACATTATTGGGATTACCTATAATAAACCATTATGACAATTTTGAAAAAGTATCTTGGAATACACCATTTCATAATTACAAATCTCACAAATGATGTTATTGGCCTTCTATAATGCATATTGTGTAAACACTTACTGATAGCTTTCCCTTATAATTTTGAGTTAGCTCAATGTAATGCAAATCTTAAATTATTTGGTTAGCCATTCTTGAATTTCAAATCTTACTTTCTTCTCTTGGTGTATTATGTTTTAGCATAATTCTATAAGAACTAGATCAATCCATTTGAGATATGCTAAATTTTATTGTCCTTTTTGCAAAATAAAACTCATAAGCATTTTGCTAGTTTTTATCTATTGTTGGGCTATTACATTAATAGATTAGTTTAGATAATAAATAAATAATTAGAATGATTTGTTAGTTATTAAAAATAATAATTAGTTGTGTTAAATTGCGTTCACGAAGGTGATGATATAAAGAAAATAAGGTTTTATAGACCAATTCACATGAATGAAATTATCATGAGATAGAATTCAAATTTCAACATATTTATTTTACTATTAATCATCAATAATGGTGTAGTATTTCAAATTCAAGTTTTCATATTGGTAGTATAGAATCTTTTATTTTTGTGGTTATGAAATGATGGTGTGACAAGAGTGAAATGCTTGTAGATTGTTTAAACTTTTGCACAAGGTGCTCCACAGAAAGACATGTCATCAATTTTGAAGGTCTTTTAATGCACAAGTTAAATCCATGAAATAATAATGCAAGTTATATGATGCACCTGTAGAGGTTCACATAGATTTCATCAACAAGCTTCAAGTCACATTCATTATTAGACTAAGCTTGATTGCTTTCTTTTTTAGAACTTGATCTCATTCTGCTTTTTAAGTCTCAAATCATTTAGTGTTTTTGGACTTGTTTGGCCCTTTTTTTTTAATATTTTGGTTCGATTAGAGGTGTTGCAATTTATTGATCAAAAGCTCCATCATTGGCTAATTATTCTAAAATGACATATTCATCTAAAGATTGAAAATCATTATTAGAGAATTTTTCTTTTTGGAGATCCAAACATGGGTCATCCAGAGACATCTTGGTTTAAAGAATCTATATGTGGATCTAACAAAAGGTGGTTCAAATAACTTATCCCTCACTCAAAGTGAAGAGTCTCACATTAATGCTCTTTCCAAGGATTAAATTTGAGATTTTTTAAGTTGTTATAACTAGAAATAAATATTTATAATTTCTTCAGAGGATTCATAAAATATGACATCTCGTGTAGTAATATATTTATTGGATTAACCTTATCAAATAACCTATATGCTCTTGAAGATTTGAAAAGTATATTTGTAACTTTGTGATGCAACATATTTCTCCCTTAGAATCAAGAAGACAAAAATTAAAAGATGTCAAATAGACCAAACCAAACTTCATATCAAGTGGTTTGGTGAAGATAAGATGAAGGAGATCTACTACGAATATAGAATACTTTTCTTGCTACTTTTATCCAAAAAATGTAACTTAGTTCTTTTGAAGTATAACATTGCATGAACCATATTCATGTGATGCAGGAGCGCCTTGGGATCTTGGCTAGCTTGCATCAACCAAAATGATTTTCCTTTGGTTTGTTTGATGTTTTCTTCTTGTTGGACAGTTTTGGTGTTTTAGGTGGCGGTCACACCTATTGGATCATTACTCTACGCGGTCTGAGGGGTTTGTTCTAGACATCTTGTGGACAATTTTTCTATGATTGCATTGATCTGTCTTGGAGAGGTTATCTTAGTTTTGGTTTGGTCCTATTTTTGTTCTTTCCTGTTGGAGAGGTCTAGGCAGTTTTTCGATCTTGTGTTGGAGTTAGTGAGTATGATCATGGCATAATGCTTAGCACCTATTTGGGAGAAGTTTTCTATGATCACATCTCTTTTGGTTCATGGTTGTTGGAGTTTGGATTCATCTAGTGGCTTTGGGCATCAAGCTCATTTCTTATTTGAACCGATCTATGGGATTCATCGTGCGGCTGGTGATTGGTGGATTTTATCGTGTGTGGTCGTGGATCATGATTGTTGGGATTTGTGTGGACCTATATTTATGATCATGTGTCCTTATGTTATTATGTGATGATCATTGTTTCACATTTTGGGTCTTGTCCTAAATGTTGTTACACGTTTCCTTATGTAATTCTTTGATTGGTCGACCTGTTGGTAGCCTGTATAAATGTAATATGATGTAATGAGTTGAGGTATCTGGGAAGAGGGAGTAGCATCCTTGGGGATGATTGTTCTAAGATGTAGAAGATCAGAATGTAGATCTAAGAGTGATTTTGTAATGGGTCGAAACTGGAAAGGCCTTACAACCCGACATGTTGATATAAATTATTGTTGTTGATAATGAAAGTTGCTTTGTTTGATTGATATCATTGTGTTGCTTGTTATTTCTGTTGTGTTGAATTAGGCTGCAAGGTTGGAAATCTCCTTTGTGGATTTCTTCATCCTTGACTGCATCATCATGGTAGTTATATTCATTTTGTCAATAGCACCATATTGTTGATGAGTACCTAGAATAGTAAGATGGTGACGAATCCCATTTTGATAGAGATAATCCTCAAAAATTGTGGAAAATCCTCCACCATTTTCTACTCAAAGAGTACCGATTTGAGATTATGCTTGATTTTCAATCATAATGTGAAGCTTGTTAAAAGTTTTCATAACTCCATTTTTTTTGCAAGAAATAAATTCAAGTCATGCAATTATAATCATCAATGAACAATATAAAATAATTACATCTGCTAGTAGAAGTTACTTGTAAAGGCCAACATAAGTTAGAGTGAATGAGTTACAATTTTTTATGTGTTGACTAAGTAGAGTGTGAAAAATAATATCTATGTTGTTCTATAAGAATACAAAATTCACATTTTCAATTTTCTTAGGAAAAGGGTCAAGACTTGCAACACCCTTCTTTTGCATGATATGAATGCTATAATAATTAATATTCCTAAGTATCACATGGAATAAATAACTAGGAGATAAATAACATTCTTTAGTATGATATAAAAAAAATTCTATAAATCGTTGATGTGGCATGGATTTTTAATAACTTGTCATCTTCATAACAAGTAAATGCACCTAGATTATTTAGCCTCTTCCTAACAACCACTTGTACATCTTCTATCAAAATGGAGTGGCCTTGATGTTGAATCAATAGTAGTGATGAAAAATTACATTGCAATTAAGGAAGATTTATTAAAGAAATATATTGGACAAAAAACAGCTTCATGTTTAATTCTTTCAAATAATCATTGGCAAAATGTCATGTGATGTGTGTCTCTAGTATCTAACACCTAAGTATCATGTCATGAAGTATTTATTCAATTACATACAATAATCACAATCGATATAGAGAGCATGTATTCATCCTGCTCATGTTACAATGTACAAATTGGGTTGTTCTTGAAGCTCTATTATCATGGAATATTTATATTTTTAATTGAAAGAATATTTTACCCTATCCCATGAGGTTTTGCATTCATGGGATTCATGTGACTACCTTTTGACCATATTATTTATTATATAATTATGATTTATCATTTTGATTATCACGATGGGAGTGTTCTCTACTATTAAAACTAAAAAAATGTACACAAGAACTTGTGTTATATCAAAAGATTAACACAGTAACAACAATCCACATCATAGGTAAATTCAAAGAGCCAAACACTCTCTTGAATATTATTTTACCATAACAAGTCATTGGCCCAAGGGATAAGATCATTCTAATGGAATGATTAGGTTATTAAACACGAGTAGATGCTTGGGGGGTGAATCAACATCAACAAAGAATTCTACCATTTTATCAGTTACTTATTATTAATCCAAATAACTATCAACAAAAGATAAAGAAATGACAATGCACACACACATGAACACTAAATTTATATGAAAAACCCTATGTGAGAAAAACCATGGTGAGAATCACACTCACATATGAAATAATTGATTACAAGTTTTAGGCCAAAATCTAAGGAGCTCATTGTCCCTGATGTTTAGGCACACTACCAAGGAACATACTATCTATAAGATAATTTGCACAAACTTAGGCAACATACTAATCTGCACAAAGTTTCTGAAAGAGTGCACAACCTTCTAGTAGTCACAAAGAAATTATGAAATATTTAAAGTGTAGGATATCCTCATCAACTTATGTATTCTTTCCATTTGATTCAATAATTCACACTTCTAATTCTCCTCATTTTCTTACACTATCTTCACATTTGATCAAACACACTTTTCTACTTTTTTTCACTTTCTCGCCCTCTCTCTTACCTCAATTCATCCATCTACGTAAATTTATATACTTTCTCACTCGTCAAAAACTCAATCAGGTCAGCCACAAGTAAAATAAGAAATGTTTATACAAAGTCAACCACCATGAACACAAATACTCAATGCGGTCCACCCCAATAGATAAAGAGGACCCAAATATATCACAAAAAGTATTCTTCAAATCATTTGATCACAACCCACTTATCACAACACTCTACAAAGCTGGACTCTAATGTAAAGTTTAGAAGATCAATAAAAGTAGGTTGTGAGTTGACTCAATATCATTCTCCAAATCACATATTTCCATGTAAAGTACAACACATAACTAAATGATCACTATTAACATTTTTAATCTTCTTCCAATACATATATGGACCAATAAGACAAAAATATAGTCACCAAAACCAATTGAGTCAACCATTAGCCAACACACATAGTCAATATCCAAGTCAGAATTTAACATAAATTTTCTTGCAAAATAAACCAACATAAAATATCTGAGCTAAAATACTACATAGACGATCTCAACATGTCTACCAATTTATACATCCTAAAATATCAATGTGGAGCATTCTTTGAGCCTATCTAATCCATTCTTGACAACCAACCTCACCATTAACAAACTGCTCACTATAACTTGCTCAAAAGATTAGTTGCGGACATAAAAACGTGATAGTGTAGTATTCACATATCATATCCATTATATCTAGAACTATAATCCTTCATCATCTTAGTAGAGGAACGCAAAGCATTCTCCCATAAGGTCTTCAAATACTCTTTCCTGCATATTCCAACTTCTCCATCTTCTAGATATATCTCATACTATCTTGCTAACATCATTAGTCAACAAAACATCATCTGCACAAAAAACACTAAACCTCTAATATCTATCATACTTCAAATAAAAAAATTTCCATATCAAACAATAAATAATCTTCCCTACAAAGCACAACTCCTCATGAAACCAGGTGCACTTTCATGCATATCAAAAAATAGATATTATTTCCTATATAGCATGACTCTTCATAAGGTGCAATCAATACTTTAACAACTTCTCAAACATAGTAACTTCTCAACCATAGAAAGATGACATTAATACAACCAAGTACGTGACATCAATGACAATACAAAACATATGATGCTAACATAGGTGCAATCCTTAAATATTTGGGATCTCATTGCTATAAAATATAAACACCATATTTTTATAAATATTTCAAATTAATTTCAAACATATTTTGTTTGTCCCTACAATCAAATTCAACTACACAAATAATTATGGAATTTTGATTGGATTAAATTCAAAATGTGTTTGAAATAATTGTTAAATCTTAGGCATCAAAAATTGACTACCAAGTTGAAAAAAAATACACAAAAAATTATAATATTGACTCTTATAAAATACCCTCAGGTTGTATTAGATACATAGGTTTTATTCCTTAGAAGAGTGTTTCCCTAGATTATAAGAATCTTACTAAAGGGAAAAAGAAATGAAAGAATTGTAGGAGGTTTTGTAAATGTAACTTTAATTGATTCTAAATATTGTAATGATAAATATTTTATAAAGGATAAATATTACTCACAAAAGGTAAGGACTCTAGAACGTGAAAAAATATAAAGAGCTAGTTTTGATGAAGTGAAATCACAATCCCATGAATAACACTTAAATGACAAATGAAATTAAAACAAATAAATATCATGTATAAGAAATCATTATGTGTGAGACTTCATTTCAACTTCCCTTGAGTGACTATGATTGGTTTGTTTCATTTGTTCAAATACACCCTCTCATATGATCTAGTTCTCTTCAAAAAATTTATTCATGGCATGAACATGGACACCGGCTAAAAGAGAATTTAGTTTGATAAATAAAATTAGCGACTCAAATTCTATGATATAAAAACCCTTGACACAAGGGTAAATAAAAAATCATTCCTTAGTACCCTCCTCCTAGGACTCTGAAATCCAGGAAGGAAGAGAACACAAATTTGGGCATGTCTTTGTAAATTTTCAAATATGAGCATGATCTTTTAGAAAATATTTCTTGTCAAAATTATCCAGCTAAATAGATTTCTAGGAGAGAGGAACCAGTAGTTGAGCGTCCTAATTTTGTGCGTCTCAAAATCTTACAGGACAATTTTAAATCACTACCAATTATTTACAACTGCTTACTTCATGATTTCCATGTTTATAATTAAGATTCAATCAACTTACTACTAGTTGTTAAAATAGTAAAGAGTTTCTACGTTGAGACTCAACCCTAGGAGGGGAGGAAGAGACATGTTAGAAGAGGAATGGGGTGAGAGACCAATCTATGATAGAAAAACCCTTAACACAAATTCAATAAAAAATATACTAATTGGCACTAATTCACTAGTTGTCTTTTATCGACTCAAATTCTATGATAGAGAAACCCTTGACACAAGGGTAAATAAAAAATCATTCCTTAGTACCCTCCTCCTAGGACTCGGAAATCCATGAAGGAAGAGCACACAAATTTGGGCATGTCTTTTTAAATTTTTAGATGTGAGCATGACGTTTTAGAAAATATTTCTTGTCAAAATTATTCAGCTAAATAGATTTATAGGAGAGAGGAACTATTAGTTGAGCATCCTAATTTTGTGCTTCTCAAAATATTACAAGACACTTTTAAATTACTGCCAATTTTTTATAACTGCTTACTTCATGATTTCCATGCTTATAATTAAGATTTCATCAACTTACTAAAATAGTAAAGAGTTTCTACGATGAGACTCAATCCTAGGAGGGGAGGAAGAGACATGTTAGAAGAGGAATGGGGTGAGAGACCAATCTGACCTAGGTGGGGAAGATCATGTGATGAGAGAGAGAGAGAGAGAGAGAGAGAGATATTTGTCGCATGGATCTTAATCTTCCCAAATAGGGAATCTACATTGTTGGGGACTTGGGTACCATTGATGACAATATCCAAAAAATTGTGCTAATTGTCATTCAAGAGAAGAGAAGAGGTTGAGCAAGGAAATTAAGAGCTTTTTGTATTGTTCTAAAGTTTACCATTGTTAGTTATTGAATGTGTAGATTTTAGTGAATAATATGAGTTATAGATACATGATTATCATATTGTATGGAGTGCAAGTATATAATATGATTGATCTTCAAGTTTTAACTTAAAATTATATAGTTCTATCATGTTTCTTATAAATGTTAATTTGCAAAAATTGAATGTAGAAATCAACATTTGGTGGGACCAACAAAGAAAATTATTAACATACACTATTATAGACTCCATCTACATGAGTTTCTCTCCACCCACATGGAGGTAAAACTAAGAGAATGAGACTATGACATCATTTGTGTTTTCTAATAGCTTGAACATCTAATGTACCCTTGAGAGCTTCCTATAAATATGAAATTTTACATGCATGATTTCACAAGTGTTTTCTTAAAAGAGCCTTTTTATTTTAGAGTTCACTACACATAAATAATTATATTTTATAATAAATATCTACATATACAATAGTATGATTAATTTTAACACTATTCAAAAGATTAATAAACTTTAATTCAATCATATGATATAGTAATTTAAATAATATATTTATATTAAAAATGAAAATTGTTAGAATGATTCATAATAACTGAGGAGGGGGGTGAATCAGTTATCCTCAGGTCCAGATATACCATTTGAACTTTTAAACACTTAAACCAGCTCAAATCTACTCAAAAATCCACTCAGACTCTATAGCATATGATTAGTAACATAAAATTGCAGTCCATTGTCCTAAAGTAATCAACTTGCGGAGTATAAAACTCTTAACAGTAAAACACACAAAATAACATTCACAGAAGTATGACACCAAGATTTAACGTAGAAACCCAACTTGGGAAAAACCACCAGTAACATGCTACCAATCTTTCACTCTTCTGAAGTGAGCTCTGTGAGGAGCCAACCCTGTTAAAGGTTACAATACACAATGTTAGGTGTGACCCTGTTAAAGGATTTAATCACCCCGTAAGGAGTGAGCTTGTTAGAGGACTTAATATCATTCCATTAGAATGTAACCTTGATTAAAGGATTTACAAAATGATTGTTAGGTCAACCTTGATTAACTGATACAGTGGTTAGAAAGTAATAGCAGATTTTGATCTGAAACATACAATTCACTTTGCAAATACAAATCCACTTTAGCTCAAATGTTGATCAACTGAATGGCCTCCATTATCATCTCCATCTCTCTGATCTAATTGTAAATATGTCAATCAATCACCACTTCAAAGTTCTTTACTGCTCTTCTTAGCCTTCTCTGCCTTCTGCTTAGATTATGCAATCAACTGAATCAACCTCTCTTCTTACCATAACCTGCAATTAGGTTAATCTTATACCTCTCTAACTAGGTAGCTTAAGCATTTTCTGCTTAATCATCATCATAGATCTTAGGGTTTGGTTAGATCCAACAAATCCTTCCAACATTTTGTTCTCCTTCTACTTTTCTAAATACTTCTAAAAACTCTTTCTTGAATCCATACATACTAATGGTTAAACATATATTAAATTCTCTTGGTCATTCATCCTTATCTTCAACACGCTTTACATATCCCAAGAATTCAACTATGTCAGTTGGGATCTCAATTGTTTAAAAGTATCTTCAATACTTTTAACTGATACAGTGGTTAGAAAGTAATAGCAGATTTTGATCTGAAACATACAATTCACTTTGCAAATACAAATCCACTTTAGCTCAAATGTTGATCAACTGAATGGCCTCCATTATCATCTCCATCTCTCTGATCTAATTGGAAATCTGTCAATCAATCACCACTTCAAAGTTCTTTACTGCTCTTCTTAGCCTTCTCTGCCTTCTGCTTAGATTATGCAATCAACTGAATCAACCTCTCTTCTTACCATAACCTACAATTAGGTTAATCTTATACCTCTCTA
The DNA here is from genome assembly GCA_018584345.1 of Thuja plicata. Taxonomy (NCBI): domain Eukaryota; kingdom Viridiplantae; phylum Streptophyta; class Pinopsida; order Cupressales; family Cupressaceae; genus Thuja; species Thuja plicata. The sequence goes on from MU222878.1 coordinate 39,351, forward strand.
ACTAGGTAGCTTAATCATTTTCTGCTTAATCATCATCATAGATCTTAGGGTTTGGTTAGATCCAACAAATCCTTCCAACATTTTTTTCTCCTTCTACTTTTCTAAATACTTCTAAAAACTCTTTCTTGAATCCATACATACTAATGGTTAAACATATATTAAATGCTCTAGGTCATTCATCCTTATCTACAACATGCTTTACATATCCCAAGAATTCAACTGTGTCAGTTGGGATCTCAATTGTTTCATAAACTATAAAATACTGACGCTCGGTCATCACTGTGTTCTTACGCTCGATCATCACTAGATAACTCAGTAGATACTGATGTTTGGTCAATACTATATAACTCGGCATGTAGTGGCACTTGGTCAACACTCGCATCACTTGGCTTAAACTTAAGTTCCTTAATCTTCTGCTCTTTTTCTTGGTCAAGGCTAAGCTTTTAATCTTCCTTGTCTCACTTATTGTTAAAGATAAACAACACATTATCTTTTGAATGTGTCAACTAATCATGTACCCATTGTAGTTTCTCATAACTCCACCATTTCACTAGGTCTTCTTGTTATCTCCTCTTTTAAAATATTCGTCATCAATCAAAGGATATGGCACTTTACTCGATATAAATTGTCTTACCAGTTAAGGTTTGACATCAATGACAATATAAAAATCATTTCAATTGTATCTTCCAACAATCTCCCTCTTTGGCATTGATGGCAACACCACGTGCATAGTTACCATACAATCCAAAAAGTATGTTCTATTAACATATTTTCATTAATGTCCTTAGATTCATTCTAAAAATATCAACTCCCTCTTGGATAGATCTCTCTTTATAACTTATGTTATCTCCCTCTTAGTCTTATCTCCCTCTTTGACAACAATGCCAAAGTCATGTATCTTCACCATGTATATTGATGACATGTAACTAATTGAATGTTTAAAGATATTAAGTTGATCACTGAAATGCAGAAAGATAATGCAAGACATTAAATCAGTTAATGGATTGTATTGTCATTCATGTCAACTTGATATAATCTAATTGGTTATAATCAAAGTGTCAAAGACTTCAGAGAATTAGAGAGATAAAGATTATTCTTTTAGTAATGCATAAAAGACAAGCATTCACTAAGTAACTTCAAACATTGACGGCTAGTGGAACCCGATGGACAAAGATAAGCGAAAGTTAAGTCACAATGATGCCCAAGCAAAGAAACCGATGAGCATTATCGAAGAGCAAAATCACAAGCAACACCGATGGCCAAAATTATAGTGTTAACCAATGAGCAGAACTTTGGAGTAAAGTCTGAAAGACAGACAACCTCGACGGACAGACAACACTGACGGAGAATCCCGAGGAGAACTGAAGTGTTAAATAAAGCTATCAAAAAATTATAACACCGAAGTTAAGTGGAGTTTAGAAATGACAAAATACATAGCTAACAGATCTAAAAATAGAGTTAACTGGTTGTTGTCATTGCTTTCATCGACAAGTAAAGGATTTAAAGTTGTTCTATCTAGTTGGAAAGAAGATTTCTAAGAGATAAAATAAGAGTTATGCTTTAAATCAAGAATGGATAAGATTGCAGATCATGCCAAGAACAATAAAATCAAGAAGAGATAAATGGTGATATCATGTCTATAAAGAGACAACTTAATTCATTATGAATTAAGGTGAGTGAATGAAAAAGAGGATGTTGAAGAGGAACTGATGAAGAACAACTTCATACAGTCTTGATCAATCAAGTCGAGGAAAGAGATAAAGATTTCTGTGGATGCCAAGAAACAGAGCACAACATCACTAAGCACAAACAAAAGTAGAGCAAAGGTATTGAAAATATATATTGATCATAATGGTTTAATGAGCTTACAATAGATCTGAAAATATGCAAGTATAAGTTGTATATGTGAACAAATCATTTACTATTTCAGTTTAACCATTGGTTCAGAAAGTCTCTTAACCGATCAGGATTTAAAGATCCTTTCTATGTTGAGATAAATCCCAAGGAGTATCAAAAAGTTTGATCATGAAGATAGCATGAGATGCCAAATACCATTTTAAAAACTACATTGGGTTTGGTCATAGAAGGTAGCATAGAGATGCCTGATATCAAGTGACAAAATAATCTTTTAAATCCTCTAACAAGGTCACACCTAACAGTGTGTTTGTAACCTTTAACAAGGTTGGCTCTTCACGAAGCTCACTTCAGAAGAGTGAAAATTATGGGTTACTAGTCCCAAGTGGTTTTTCCCTTAACAAGGTTTCCACATTAAAAATCCATGTGTCAATGTGTTTAAGAGTCATTACTTTAGTGTTTTGCATTACACGTAACTAATCTGGATTGATCGGTATACACTAAGCAATTTACTATTTTTTGGTAAATGAAAGACTTCTATTTGGTAAACATAAAGAATAAGGTTTAAAAGAAAACTCCGAGAAGTAGTTATTTGATAAGTATATTTGAACGCATACATCTTGTAGGACTGAAGATAACTAGAGGCTTAATATTGTGGTACTAAGTTTTTGGGTTGATTAGTTGAAATATATTTTAGGCCACTGAATACCCCCCCCCCCTCTTAGTTATTTCTAACAATTGGTATCATAGCTTGTGTGCTTAATTAGAAAGGGAGTTTAACAGCTAAAGAAAATGATCACAAGATGTGCCCAAGTTGAATAAAGACAACTTTGCATCATGGAAAAGAAGAATAAGAAACCACCTATTAGGTATTGGCAATGATGTTACTCAACACCTTGATATTGAATATGTGTTGCCTACAGGTCCTCATACTCTTGAGCAATTGAGAGAAAAGCATGAGCATAATTGCATGATGATAGATCTTGCTTCCTCACTCTCTGATGTTGAGTTTGAAAATGTCAAGACCTGCACCTTTGCAAAGCAAATGTGGGATAAGTTGAAGCTGGTACATGGAGGGGATGCTAATGTACTAAGAGGCAAGGCAGAAAGCCTAAGAGGGAGATTTGATGACCTAAGGATGAAAGAAGGAGAAAATGTCACTCAGTATAGTTGCAGAATCAAAGAGGTAGCCAATGTTATCTAAGGAGTTGGAGGTGTACTTGAAGAGGAGACAATGGTAAGTAAAATCTTAAGAACCTTACTGCCTATAAATTCTATTAGATTTTCTTCTATACAAGAAATGAGAGCAGTTGCAAATAATACAGTTACTCTAGATAGTCTGATTGGTAGACTGATTTCATTTGAGATTAATAACTTTGATAATAGTGTCTTACCATATATAAAATCTGCATTCAAATCTTCTTTGAAAATAAGTAAGTCAAGTCATCGACACAATTTGAGGAATGATAGTGAAAGTGATAATGAGGATCAAGGACTTGATGAGATTAAAGCACTAATGGCAAGAAGACTGCAAAGAGGAAAAGGTAGATACAAAGGTAAATTACCACTTGTATGTTTTAATTGTAAAGAGGTTGGACACTTTGCTACAAGATGTCCTAATAGAAGAAAAGATGACAGAAGTAATGACAAAACATATGAAAAGAATTTTCACCAAGGTGATAATAGAGATTACCGAAGCAACTGATAGTCTGAAAGAAGAGATACTCGAGACTACAAGGACAAAAAAAAGAAAGCTTGTTAGCTAGCTGAGAATAGAGATGATGATATTGACACTGAATCTAAAGAAGACATTGAGATGGTATTTTTATCCATGAAGGATGATTCAGATGAAGAAGAAGAAAGGTATGTAGAAAATGCACTCATATCTAAGGTTAGTAAGAATGATGTTTGGATCATAGATAGTGGCTACACTCACCACATGACCGGTGATAAGAAAAAGTTTGAAACTTTTGAATAGTATAATGGTGGTTCGGTAAGAATGGGTAATGACACACCTTGTCCAGTTGAAGGTAAAGGAACCATAATATTGAATAACTTGATCAAATGTGAAAATGATTACTAGGTAAAAGGACTGAATTATAATATGTTAAGTGTTTCACAGCTGAACAATACAGGTCATCGAGTAGCATTTAAGAATAAGAAGGCAAAGATCTTCAATAAATCAGGAAGGTTGATCGGAACTAGTGAGTAGACAAAAGGTAACCTTTTCTATCTTGATGACATTGACACTACTTGTTTAATGGATAGAAACGAAGACATATGGTTGTGGCACAAAAGATTGTGTCATATGAATTTTTACAACATGATAAAGATAAGAAATAAAAGGAATGTTAGAGGTTTACTGAGCATATATAAGCCCGAGCATATCATGTGCAAGAACTGTCAAAAAGGTAAGATGACAAAGTCTAGTTTAAAGATTAAAGCCCATACATCTAATGCAATTCTAGAATTAGTCCATACTGGTCTATGTGGACCCATGAGGACAAAGAGTTACTATGGAGATAGGTATTTTATTCTCTTTGTTGATGATTATTCTAGAATGATGATAGTTATGTTCTTAAAAGATAAATCAGAAGCATTCAAGATGTTTAAATGGTATAAGGCTATGGTAGAAAAACAAAGTGATAAAAATTTGAAATGCTTAAGGTCAGATAGAGGAGGGGAATTTTATTTCAGATGAATTTACTAATTTCTATAATGAGCATGGAATTAAAAGATAGGTTTCTGCACCGAGAACACCACAGCAAAATGGAATTGTTGAGAGGAGAAACAGATCAATTGTTGACTGTGCAAGAACATTGGTGATTGAGAAAAGCATCACTCAAACTTTCTGGAGGGAAGATTAATGCAGAGGAAATCGATGTGATCTAAAAATCTGCATATTTCCTTATCTCTCTCTATAAAGAATCATTTGAGGTTCAGATTCTTTCCATATTTCCCTAACGATGATGTCCACTCACTATAATAACATCAACTAGCCCTTATATCCCATACTTTATCATTGAATCCAACTCACCAAATCAATATATAAACTCGATATCAACTTCACACACTATCTTTCAATTTTCCAAAATAGTAATAATAATATCACTTTATATTACCTTCCATTATTGTCACTGAATCACACTCACCAATGGCACATTACATTCACTAATTCTTCAAACCTTACGGCTTCCACAGACTGAAATAGAACTCCACCAACTCACAAGTTATCTCAACACTACCATGAATGGGTCTGTATTTCATTCACCACCTTCTCTAAGGGCTGGCTGCAAATGATGTCACTTTAGAAATGATATCTGATATTATTCTACTACTCTGAATCCAACTCATTCTGCAAATATATCTCTCCATTATGTGGCCATCATAACACCATTCCACAATTCCTTTTGGCATAGACCAAACTCCATTACAACTCGTGGGCCTAACCAAACACCAGCATACATGTGTAGTTCATGGTCGCCACCTTTTTGCTATTCTCAAATGTCAAGCTCAATACATAACATTTGTGGGTTCGTTCTAAATGCAAGAGCTCTGCAACATCAACTCTTCCCTCTTGATTCTCCTTCCAAAATGACCATTGAGACATCATCTTCTGGTTTCCATGCAGCAAAAATCTCTCCACCACCTTTTCAGATGGCTTGGCTCACCATCATCCTAACATGCAAGTGATGGTTTCTTTGAAAACTGTTTCAGTTTCCAACCATTAACAAATAGCTACTTAAGTAATACTGTGCTAAGTAGAATGTTCGCTATTGTTCCAAATCAGATGTGGATAAACCAAAACGCATAAGGAACATATATTCACTGTTAAAATATAAGAACCTAATCCATTTAAAAAAAATATCTCTCATGTAGACTGCGAACAAAACCAAAATGGACTTTTAAACACAACTCTAAAGCTGATTCAATAACTATTAAACTCTTTCACAAAAGAGAACCAAAACCAAGAAACATCTAATGACCAAACATAATCCATAAACCCAATTTTCTTAAACCACAAATTCATTAACATACTCTCAGCAATTACAAATGAATGGCTCTCTGGCTGTCGCTAGAGAGCCATTTTGGATTTTTCTAGAATCTTCTCTCACTAACTATCATAACCAATTCTTCCCAGGATTGATCCTATTCAATTACATGGTTGTCTATTAAAGACCAACTCTTTGACGGTTACAAACCGTTTCTTTCCTAGTTTGGTTACATGTTTTACATTGGTTTTAATGATTCCTCGCCCATATACTTAAATTTGTGCATAGATTTAGATAATAATAATAGGATGTTAAATCTTTTAGGAGCCTTCACCCATTTCACATTTCATGCTTACATTTATGCATAATTTTAAACCATAATGATGGCAAATTAATTCTTTTGAGGGTGCCTCTGCAACATACTCCCATTTTTTAAATATTTCCAAGTCCCATGGAAATTCCTTGGTGAGAATGCAAATGAATCTTTGGCCTCCTTGTCTTCATCATTGCATCGACATCTCCTCTGCGTTATTGTTTTCATTCCACTCAAACTCCTATCAATGGAGTTTATATTGCTGCCTCCATGGTGCTTCCCATTTCATAGTCCACTCCTCCAAGCTGCTAAAACAACCTTTGTCCCTCACCTAGGAGTCCTTCATGCCTCTCTCCCTAGTCTATTGGCAACACACAAGACCATCCCATGGCCTTTGGTAGACCTCCCTCTCCACCCATTTGCAGCTGAATGAACTGGCACCAAATCTGCAACCATAAAAATTCGTAACAAGAATCAAAACAATAATGATAATGTCACCTGGTGTAGATCCAATCCACACACTCAGAACCTTCTAAGCTCTGATACCATTCTAATGCAGAGGAAATCGATGTGATCTACAAATCTGCATATTTCCTTATCTCTCTCTATAAACAATCATTTGAGGTTCAGATTCTTTCCATATTTCCATAACGATGATGTCTACTCACTATAATAACATCAACTAACCCTTATATCCCATACTTAATCACTAAATCCAACTCACCAACTCAATATATCAACTTCACATACTATCTTTCAATTTTCCAAAACAGTAATAATAATATCACTTTATATTACCTTCCATTACTGTCGCTGAATCACACTCACCAATGACACATTACATTCATTGATTCTTCAAACCTTATGGCTTCCATGGACTAAAATAGAACTCCACCAACTCGTAGGTTAGCTCAACATGACCATGCATGGGTCTGTATTCCATTCACCACCTTCTCTAAGGGTTGGTTGCAAACAATATCGCTTTAGAAATGATATATGATATCATTCGACTACTCTGAATCCAACTCATTTTGCAAATAGATCTCTCCATTACGTGACCATCATAACACCATTCCATGGTTCCTTTGGGCATAGACCAAACTCCATTACAACTCACGGGCCTAACCAAACACTAGAATACGTGTGTAGTTCATGGCCGCCACCTTTTCGCTATTCTTAAATGCCAAGCTCAAGACATAACATTCTTCAGGTCATTCTAAATTCAAGAGCTCTGCAACATCAACTCTTCCCTCTCAGTTCTCCTTCCAAAATGACCGTCAAGACATTGTCTTCTGGTTTCCATGCAGCACAAACCTCTCCACCACATTTTTTGATGGCTTGGCTCATCATCATCCTAACATGCAAGTAACAATTTATTTGAAAACCGTTTTACTTTCCAACCATTAACAAACAACCACTAAAGCAATAATGTGCTAAGTAGAACATTCGCTATTGTTCCAAATTGGCTGTGGATAAAGCGAAACACATAAGAAACATATATTCACTGTTAAAACATAAGAACCCAATTCATATCAAAAACATATCTCTCATGTAGACTGCAAACAAAACCAGAATGGACTTTTAAACACAACTCTAAAGCCGATTCAATAACTATTAAACTCTTTCACAAAAGAGAACCGAAACCAAGAAACATCTAATGACCAAACATAATCCATAATCCTAATTTTCTTAAACCAAAAATCCATTGACATACTCTTAACAATTATAAATGAATGGCTCTCTGGTTGCCGCCAGAGATCCATTTTGGATTTTTCTAGAATCTTCTCTCACTAACTATTGTAACCAATTCTTCCCAGGATTGATCCTATTCGATTACATGGTTGTCTATTAAAGACCAACTCTTTGACGGTTACAAATCATTTCTTGCCTAGTTTGGTTACATGTTTTACATTGGTTTTAATGATTCCTCACCCATATACTTAAATTTGTGCATAAATTTAGATAATAATAATAGGATATTAACTCTTTCAGGGTCCTTCACCCATTTCGCATTTCATGCTTCCATTTGTGCATAATTTTAAACCATAATGATGGCAAATTAATTATTTCGGGGGTGCCTCTGCAACAAAGCTATCAGTAATGTTGTCTAAACATTGAATATAGTACAATTGAAGAAGGAAACAAAGAATACACCCTATGAGCTTTGGTATGGTTACACACCCAATTTAAGTTACTTTAGAATCTTTGGTAGTCAATTTTATATTTTGAAGGATGATAGAAATGGAAAGCTTGACTCCAAAAGTGATGAAGGTATCTTTCTAGGGTATTCCATCAAAAGCAAGGATTATAAATGTCTTAACAAGACATCTAACAAGATCATTGAAAGTGAAAATGTAAAGACAGATAAATTTGTAGAAAATAATGATAAGGAAAGCAGAAGAGAACCAGAGGACTACAACAAGTTTGTTTATACTGAAGAACCTAACACTCTACCCGAGCAACAGTGTATCACTTCCAAGCAACAGAACATTGCACCCAATGTTGGACTTAATGGGAAGTAGTACTAAGAGGGGAGGGGTGAATCAGTACCTCTAAAACTTTTAACACTTTACTCAATTCATCATTAATGATCATTCAATTCTAATTTACCAACCATTACTATTATTCTTTCTTATGCATATATTGTTTTTTCATAATCTTTAATAGCATTCATAGAAACATTCATGAAATTGACAAACACATAACACAAGATATAGTATCACAGAAAACTCCTGTTAGGAAGTAAAAATTGCGGTGGGGGTGGCACCCACAAAACTTCACTATCTGCAGAATGGAAGGGAGTCAATTAAGGCTTACAATTTGATCACTTCTAATGATCTACCCTATTAAGAGTATTAAGGTGGAGACCTGTTAAGATCTACTTTGTTAAGATCTTTAGTAACACTGATTTAAGTGTGCACTCAGTTATGAGATTTACAATAGGACGGTTAAGGCCACCTTTCTTGAAAGGATTTCATTAGCGTACTACACTTGTTAGAATGAGTACAAATGTTGACCTGACTATATGCAATATACTATTGCTGATTTACAAATCCATTAAAACCTTTACAATGATAATATCACCTTAAGTGATTGATGAATACCTTTTCTCTGCTTGTCGGTAGCCTCTGTTCTGTTCTTGAAAACTGATTTGAATCTATTTGTGTTCTACTACATGAATTATCTATCTGGTCTTTAGTTGCTCTGTGTGGCTACTATCCTCATTGAACAAGTACTTTCTCAATGGATTGAGCACCTATTTATACAAGTATTTTGACCTATCTTGAATTCATGATTACAATGTTAACTCTCAAATCTAAGGTTTACAACTTGACCTTGATCTTTAGTTTGCATGTTTTAAAATAGTAAAATGAATTAAAACAATAAAGATTACATTGCTTCCTCTGCACATAATGGATTTAAAAGCAAATCAAGAAGTTATAAATATGACTTTAGTGATTTATCTGACGTGGAAAGTAAGATCCACTTTTTGCAGGATGTAACTGACTGTCGGTTCTTGGTTGTCAGTTTGAGCTTGCATTCTGTCGACATTCCTTGATTGAACTAATCATCAGGTTCCCTGTATCTGTCGGGTTCCTCTATTTGTTGTACTATCGGGTAGCACTGTTGTTACTCGTCGGGTATCATTTATCTTTTTGTCATCGGGTAACACTTGACAGTGTTTGTCAAGTATCATTGGCATCAGATATTTTTGTGCCCTGTCTATTGGTGTAGGGTAAACCGATGGTGAAGATCATGTTTTTCTCTAAGTATACTAATGGAAAAATATAATGCCTTCAATCTCCCCCTTTGATATTAGTATCAAAAACTGATATGTGCATAATACTGAAATATTTGCATCATGTTTATATCCTTGTCATAATATGACTCCCCCTTACTGTGTGCATCAGAGTAGTGTGTGTATATGTACATATATAATATCTATTCTCTGAGTGTATATTATTTCCCCTTTCTTCCACTATACATATGATTTCCTCCTTTAACTAAGGTGATGTACAATGTACATATCAAATTCCCCCTTTCTTTGATAATGATGAAAACAATGTACAACTTACAATATGCCAAAATTGTGACAAAAATGTGTAACTTACAATGTGTCAAAGACATTAGAATGGGTAACTTTGATATCTTCCATTAGTTTCTCCCAATGTTCTTTCAACTGTTCTAGGGCCATGTATTGCAGCTCTAGGATAGACATTTCAGGGGTGGCAATTAGAGTACTTGCCTGTGTCATATTTTGTTGTAAGAGTGTAAGTGTTGGTAAGAGCTTAAATTGTAGCTCATTTACCTCATCTTTTTATTTCATCTCAGCAAACTGAATGTCCTATCTCTGTTTCCTAGCATGTATTATCTGTTGATTGTGCAATTTAAGTGCTTCTTTGGTGGTGGCTAGATTTTGTACACTGGACTCAAGATTAGCATCTATTTTTGTCATCTTGTCGGTATACTCCTTAGAGAGTTGATCTAAAGTGCACAATTTCTTGATTAAGGTAACAACTTCTGATAAAATTGGGTCAATTGTATTTATCAGTTTAGATAGCTTGACCTTTTTCAGTGCAACTTCTTGTCTTATCTTCCCTACGAGCTTGAATTCATACTTTTGTTCAAGTCTCTCTTCCATTATTTTCTCAACATCTGTAATCTGAGATGTTATTGCATCTGTGAGTGTGACCAGTTGATCAATGATTGGAGTTTGTTGATCAATGTTTATGTCTGGTACAATTTCTTAATGTATATTTCTTGCTACTTCTGGTACCTTGGCCTCTTTTGTCGCTCTTTTTAGCTTGTCTTGAATGGCCTTTCTCTCACATAGCTTTGCATACTTTGTCAGCACTTTCAGATCCAATGTTCTTGGATCATAGACTGGAATCTCAATGATTTCATCTAGAGTTACTGGATTCTTATTCTTTCCTTTCTTCCTTTTTGAGATTTGAGGGGATGCAGATGTATGAACTACCATAGCTAGTTCATGTGTTCACTCTGAATTTCTTGGTGAAGGTTTTGTTGATGAAGCATCTTTTGTTTTCTGCTCTGTGGACACCTGTCAATTATGTGAAGATGTCTCTTCATTAACTTTGTGTGTCTCTGCAGAATGTGCTTCGATTTTCTTTTCATTTTCATCCTTCTTTTCTTCTACACCTTTCTCTAAAGGTTTGTCCCATGTTTCCTTTTGAGTGTTTTCCTTACTTTGATCAGTAGAAGCATTCTTCTAATCATCGGTTGTAGCTTTCTCTGCAGTAGTATCTATTGTCTCTTTGACTTCTTCATCACCCTTGTCTTTGGGTGTGCTTGTATCTTTCTCATTTGATCCTTCATTGCCCTCTACTATGTTTATTGCCTTCATTAGGACAGGCATGTTACTTTGAGTTACTACTTGGGCTTTGTCAACATTGATGTCCTGCTCATCGGTTAGTGCCTTGTCAGCAATGACATCCTCATCCTTTTGTATATTTTGTGCAGGGTCTTGCACAAGTGGATGCAAGATTGATTTGTTCTGCATTTGCTCATCAGCAATGTCAACTATCTTGTCATTTGATATCTTCAAGACTTGATGGCTTTGTTGATCTTTGAGAATGATAAATATCACATCATCTTTCTTCTTTGGATCATTGTTGGAATCAAAATGAGTGATATCTATGATATTATCATCCAGGCCTGTATCTAAGTTGATAGGCTCATCATCACTTTCCTGATTGTCCAAAGCAATATGCTGAGGACTTGCATTATTTGTTCCCTCCTCTCTGTGAGGTGTGTTTGTGAGAAGTAATTACTTCTCAACACTTGTTGACTCTATCAGTAGATCCAAGAGATGTCTCCATTTGGTCTCTATCACTAAATCCAATTCTATGAACTTGCTCTCTTGTACTTTGTAAGCCCTTATTTTGGCTACAAATTTACTTGAGTGCTTCTTTAATACTTCTTTTATTTCTTCAAACTTGGATGCAGGTGGCATCAGTCGCGCAAGAATTCTTTCTCTTGCTTCTCTTTCTATTTTCAAGGCATATGACCACTGTTGGTATATCCTTTTACCTAGATTTTTGAGTATTTGATTCACAAATTCAGCAGGGGCATACTTATTTTTAATCATTGATTTTATGACTGCTTCCTGTATTTTATTTTGATCCTCTAGATTTAGTGTATCCCACTACCTGATCTTTTTATCAGTCATTGTGCCATGGGTAGCAATTGATTTTGCAGTCTCATCTACCGTTTGGTTCCTGAAGTTCTTCTTTACTACATTTGTTTCATCATCTTTGGTGTCGTCCAAGTCAGCATGTGTCCTGACAAACGTTTTTCTCTTCTTTGGTGGTGTGGTTTTGATAGGTTGTTGTTTTGTTCTTTTTACTGGCTGCTTCCTTATATAGGTCCTTACTTGGCCTTTCTTAAGTGGTGTTGTATCAGTTACAACAGTTTGGCTTCTTGTTCTTTGCTTCTTTGCAGGAGGTGGAGATGGAGGTGTATTAGATTTAGTAGCCTCTGTATCTAATTTCCTTTCTTCTAGTTCTTTACCGGTGTTTCCATGTTCATCAATTTCCTCCTGTTGATCCTACTCTTCCTCTTCAGTAACCGATAGAATCCTCTTGACATTCTTGACCATTTTATCTTTCTTGTTTATAGTCTTCTTGACTTTTAGGCCGTGTTTTATATTAGATTTGACCTCTTCATATGTACCAAACCTTGGTTGTTTATTATCAATGGGCTCATTGAGTAGTGCCTCAATTGCACTTGTAGCTAGATCAATATTGATCTCATAGTCTAATGATGATAACCAAGCAGTTCTTGGTACAACTGGTTTGATGTGTGTGAAGTTTGTGTCTGCCATGAAACATATTTCATCTTTGTGCTTTTCAACCAGTTGATCAGGTATTCTGGTTCTTTTTGTATGCACCCTAAAATGGTCGCCTAGACTTTGGGCCCCATTTCTCAATTTATCAAATCCTTGAATCAATATTTTCAAATATCAACAATATCAATTATATCAATTTCCTTGATCAAATCATA